>JAACNH010000233.1:0-77826 GCA_019447015.1 Hymenochirus boettgeri | reverse complement strand
GTATTACACTATTTATCATATCCTATTAATAAAATAGAGAAAATTCGCCTGGGTGAGTTTTACACTATTTATCATATCCTATAAAATAAAATAGAGAAAATTCACCTGAGTTTTACACTATTCATCATATCCTATTAATAAAATAGAGAAAATTCACCTGGGTGAGTATTACACTATTTATCATATCCTATTAATAAAATGGAGAAAATTCACCTGGGTGAGTTTTACACTATTTATCATATCCTATTAATAAAATAGAGAATGTTCACCTGGGTGTGTTTTACACTATTTATCATATACTATTAATAAAATAGAGAAATATCGCCTGGGTGAGATTTACACTATTTATCATATTTTTTGCTGAAAAAACACCACATGTGTTCAGTATGTATCAACCAATTTGATACTACGGTACTTTGAAAATCCAGTATTAACTATTTACCATAATTTGTGCTGAATTTAACTTTTTTGCCATATTTTTAGCATTATTAGTGCTACTTTTTGCTACCTAATTTTCGCCTTTGATGAAAATTCACCTTTTTAAGAAAGTCTGGTGGCAAAAAAAAAAAATTACACTATTTATCATATCCTATTAATAAAATAGAGAATGTTCACCTGGGTGAGATTTACACTATTTATCATATTTTTTGCTGAAAAAAACACCACATGTGTTAGGCTATTTTTAAATAACAATGATGGGTGTTCAGCGTATTGACCAATTTGATACTAAATTGAAAAAAAAAAATCCTTTAAACAGCAAAATCTCAGATCGTATTACAGTAAATGCTGGAAAATAGTCTAACACCCCCCTGAGTACTTATTACTATTGAGAAACACTCCACAATGTACTGACAGCTTCCATGGACCCATTGGCAGGCTATTCATACTTCCGGACTGCATGTGGCTGCATTAGTGATGTTTGACCTGATAATAGGGATTGCAGATAAAATGGTTGTAGCCATATTAGTCCAGTAGCATAGACTAAGAGATGAGTACTGTAGGATAAGGTGATACCTTGTTATTATGGACTATGGGCACGGCCACACTGCAACGCAAACGCAATCGCACACGGAATCGCATCACACCCGAAAACGCAAGTTTTCGGTGCGTTGCCGTGATTTCAACGTTCGGGAAAAAAACGCATGCGCAAACCAAGAAAAACGCAATGGTATGGCCTAGCCCTAACAGTTCATATCATTGTCTGTAAAAATGAACTGCTAGACCATAATAAAAAGGTATCACCTTATCCTACAGTATTCATCTCTTAGTATAATAGGGATTCATTAAATGTTTACTTCTCTCTGGTGATGTTGATTCTGGTGTCCCATTATTAATGTTTTGATGACTTGCCCATTGTAGAGGTTTCTTTATCTAAGAAGGTGGAATCAGGTAATTTTTCTTACATAATACTAAACAGGGATTAAAATACTATTATTATTATTAGTGTTAAAGCTGTGTACACACCAGCAGATTTTTTTGGCCCAATTGCCTGATACTTCTGTGTATTGGCTGGTCGGGCCAAAAAATTGGAAGTGATAGTTTAACATCAGATAGACGACCCAGTGTTAAAACTAATTGGTAGCTTGTCTGGTGTGAATTAAAGTGGCACTGCTATTTCAATGTGGACCGCTTAAAACCACGTTATGAAGCCATATACCATATACCATAATACCAAGCAAAGCCACCATACCGTTTCCCTTAGAGGGTACAGTATTCTGGCCATTGGTACATGTTTCCTTTACCACTCTTGGCAATTAGTACACTGTTATAGTGTACTATTATTATAGTTAGACTTTGAATTAGACTTAGAAGATATAAAGATGGTCTTTATTATACAAACCTTCTCTATAGAAGATGTAAAGACGTCTAGATTATACAAACCTTCTCTATAGAAGATGTAAAGACTTCTAGATTATATAAACCTTCTGTATAGAAGATGTAAAGACTTCTAGATTATACAAACCTCTATAGAAGATGTAAAGACGTCTATATTATACAAAGACATCTAGATTATACAACCTTCTCTATAGAAGAGGAATAAACACCATGCACATCAGTCTATAATGTTGTGTATTATTTATTGTGCATACACAGAAGTACACCAAAGTATACGTTTCGTACGTGAGCTGTACCTTCTTCAGACAATCAATATTGATTGTCTGAAGAAGGTACAGCTCACGTACCGAAACGTTACCACTTTGGTGTACTCTGTGTATGCACAATAAATAATACACAGACATTTAAGACTGATGTGCATGTGTTTATTCCTTTGCTGATTCACGACCTGCAACCAGGGTCTGCCATTGCATCCAGCACGAACTCTACGTTAAGTTCAGCGATTCAAATTCGCCAAGTCTGAGTGGCCATTTATTTAGCCTGCCAATGGGTCCATGGAAGCTGTCAGTACATTGTGGAGTGTTTCTCAATAGTAATAAGTAACTGCAGTTGGGTGATTAGACAAGGAATTTTTCCACAGGCATTTACTGTAGATCGAGATCTGAGCATTTTGCTGTTTAAAAAAGGATTTTTTTTTTCAATTTAGTCTCAAATTTGTCAATACTCTGAACAGCACTATCATCATTGTTTATTATAAAAATAGGCCTAACACATGAATGGTGTTTTTTTTCAGCAGAAATATGATAAATAGTGGTGAGATCTCGACCCAGGTTGAACATTCTCTATTTTTATTAATAGGATATGGATAAATAGTGTAGAAACAACTCAGCAGGGAACATTCTCTATTTTTAGTAATAGGTGATAGTGATAAAAAATAGATGGATAATACTCACCGCGGGGTGAATTTTTTCCTCGGTATTTTATTAATAGATAGATAATAGTGGTAAACTCACCCGATGTGAATTTTCTGCTGTTTAATTAATAAGGTCATAATGTGATGAATAGGTGTAAACTGACTCAGGTTCCTTTTCTCTATTTTATTTTATGAGATATGATGAAAATAGTGTAAGACTCACCCAGGGAATTTTTTCCTCTCTCCATTTTTTAATGGATATGATAATAGTGTAATACTCACCCCGATGTGAATTTCTCGTATTTTATAATAGGATGTGAGGAATATTGTAAAAAGCTCAGTCTGATTTTCTTCTCTATTTTTATTTAATAGGATATGATAAATAGTGTAAACTCACTCACATAATCAGCGAATTTTGTCTGCTATTTATTAATGGCTATGATAAATAGTGTAATGGACGCACGCCAGAGGGTAATTTTCCTATTTTATTAATTAAGGGATATGAAAATAGTGTAAATCGTCACGCGCATGCGAATTTTCTAAGGGAGGGGGGGGCGATTATTCTTCGTAGTTTATTCATGGCATAATGATAAATATGAGTGGTAATGCGGTGGCCCCAGTCGAATTTTTATCATTTTATAATGAATATGATAATAGTGTAAAACTCACGCTAAGATTGTGTAAAAATCACCCGGTGAATCTTCTCTATTTTGATTAATAGATATTGATAATCGGTTAACCTCACCCAGGGTCTAATTTTCATTATCGGGTCTATTTTTATTAATAGGATGTGATAAATAGTGTAATAACGCACCAGGGGAATGTGGTCTCTATTTTATCAATATAGGATATGATAATAGTGTGAAAATCTCGACCCAGGCCAGTGTCTCTATTTTAGCAATAGGATATGATAAATAGTTGTAAATCTCACCCAGGAGAAATGTCCTCTATTTTCATTAATAGGATATATAAATAGTGTAACCCATCCAGAGTACAATTTTTCCTATTTTATCAATCGGATAATGATAATGATAGTGTAACAACTCACACCAGGGGAAGTAATTCTCTATTTTTAATCATAGGGATATGAATGAGAAGAATGTAAAACTCACCCAGGTGGTACATTGTCTCTATTTATAGTATCGGACATATATAAATAGTGTAAAACAATCTACACCCCCAGGTGGGGCAAATTTATCAATCTATTTTGATTAATAGGATTATGATAAATAGTGTAATCCCACCCAGGGAAAACACAGAGCGGAATTGTACTCTTTTTATCATAGGAGGTATGATCAATATATGTGTAAAAACTCACCGCCGGGTGATTCTCTATTTTATCAATAGATATGATCATAGTGTAAAACTCACCCAGTGAATTTTCTCTCTTTTATTTAATAGATCTAGTAAATAGTGTACAACTCACCCAGGGGAATTTGCTGTCTTCTCTATTTTATCAATAGGATATGATAAAATAGTGTACAACTCCCCAGGTGAATTTCTCTATTTAATTATAGGATATGATAAATAGTGTAAACTACACCAGGGAATTTTCTTCTCTAGGGTTTTATTAATAGGATAGTTAAATAGTGTAAAGACTCACCCAGGTGGAAATGGTTCTCGTATTTATGTAATAGGAATATGATTAAATAGTGGTAAACTCGAGCGCCAGGGGAGATTTTCTTTGCGTCTATTTTATCACGGGGGTAGTATATGATAAATAGGGGGGGGGGGAAGTGAAAACTCCCGCGGGGATTATCTTCATTTTTATCATAGGATATTATCATAGTAGAAGAAAAAACTCACCAGAGGGAACGTTTGGTTCTCTATTTTATCAATATAATATGATAAATAGTGTAGAGCCTCAACCGCCCAGGGGAATGGGTGTCTCTATTTTATCATAGGATCTGATAAATAGTGTAAACTTCACCCAGAGGGAATTTTCTCTACATGTTTATTAATAGGATGTGATAAATAGATGTAAAACTCACCAGGGGTGACCGATTCCTCTATTTTATTAGTAGTGATATGATAAAAAAGATGTAAAAACCCGCCAGGGGAATTTGTCTCATTTTATTAAGTAGGATATGATAATATGTCATCTCACCCAGGCGAACTTTCTTATTTATTAAGGTAGGAATAGGATAACTAGTTTAAACTCACCCAGGGAATTTTCGTCTAGTTTTAATCAATAGGATATGATAATTAGTGGGTGTAAAACTGGGCACCCAGGGGCATTTTCTCTATTGTATCAATAATGGATATGATAAATAGTGTAGGGGGGGGGGGGAACTCAAACGCCAGGGGGGGGGGGAATTTTCTCTATTTTATCAATAGTGATATGATAAATAGTGGTAGAAACTCGACCCATGTGAATTTGGAGTTCGTCCTATTTAATTTATAGGATAAATGAATAAATAGTGTAAAACTACACCGCATGGGAATTTTCGGTCATCTATTTACAATAGGGTGGGGATATGGATTAGAGATGGGTCGCGGAAAGGACTTCGAGTATCAAACAATGCGCAGTCCGCGGCGAGGATCCAGCGGTATTTTCGAAAGAAAATATCCGAAAATTCGTAACAATAGAAGGATAGTATCGGCGAGCGGACCCGTTAGGAAATCGTATTAAATAAAAGTTTCAAAATAAAAGTAAAGAAAACAAAAATGGGCGGGCATGGGGGTAAAAGGGGATGGGTGGTCTAGAAAATAGCACTGTGGTAACGAAGTACAGCTGTAAAGCACTAACAGGGACCTGGGTAAAATAAGAGGGGCCGTTAGAGGCGATGTGATGAGAAAGGGGATGGGCCAACAATAGGGAGCCATAAAGAAGTGCGGGTAAAGAAACGGGAAGAACGGAATAAAGCCGTGGAGCAAATGCGTGGTCTTTAGAAAAACGTGTATTGTTTCGAAATACAGGATTCGCCGTAAAAAGCGAAGCATTTGCATAAAAAAGCGAGGCTTTCGTGTAACTATGATAGCGGCCATTAGGTCTATTTGGTGATCATTTGGCTTTCTCCTGTGACTTGAAAATAATATGTACAGTGAATTAACATCGTTTGTTACGAGTATTCTCATTCGAGAGTCGATCAGATATGTACGAAGAACCATCAACTCGTAATTACGTGAATCCTCGTAATTAGTGAATCCTCGGGGTAATTAACAGAGAATCTTCATCGGTTTATGCCGGACATCCTCTCGCCAGTAGCCGTACTCCATCATAATTACGGAGAGACTCAGTCAATTTTCGAACAACATTGCGTTAAAAAAAAAACTGCCGCAGTTCGAGAAGTGTTGTGGAAGTTGCGGGGGGGGGAAGGTCGCGGAATATATCCCTGGGGCGTCCGTCGCGGGTGATCGGATCCGCCGTTCGCCGCGGAACGGGAGAAATCAACGTCAAAGGCGGAACCGTTCGGTGAAGATCCCGGTGCGAACGGCGGCCATCTCGGGTAGATATGATAAATTAGTGTAACTCACACAACCCAGGGAAAAAGGAAGGGGAGAAAGGGAAAGGAGGGAGCGAACTGTTTCGTCTATGGTTACTAGATCAGGTATGATAAATGTGTAAAACCACGACCGGTGAAAATTTAGTGTCTCTATTTTATTATACAGGATTTGGCAATGCTGGGTTATTAAATTTGTTTGTTAATAATTAGATACTGTTTAAGTTCAGGGGGTTGCAAGAAACCACGGCATCCCATAATTATATGCAGTTCTAATCAAGTTATAGTTGCAGGCAGCAACTACTGACAGCGCTCTGTAGGTGCAAAAATTCAATACGCGGAAAAGGGGAAAGGAATGGTAGCGCTCCAATGTTTACTATCGCCGTTCACCGACCTGTAAATATATTTTTTTATAAAGTGAGCGTTTCTTTGTCATCGTTGTCAAGTGACTTACTGAACAATGAACCGGCGCCTAATGTAATCGTATAGGACATTAATGTACCGCATGACGTTACTGTATATTAATGGATATTTTGCCTGCAGATAGTGGACAGTGTATTAATTGGGGTTAACTGTGCATGGGCGCTCAATGAAATAATTAACCGTTATTATTATCACTGGCATCTGAACCCCAAAGACAAGAGTGGACCGGGATTACCCATCAGAGACATACGAAAGGGGCATATTTATAAAGTGACCGATGTTAGCAAAAGGCAAACAAACTGGTACCAGCCGGGGGGCCAGTCGCGGCAAAAAAAAGGCGAAAATAGCGTCTAGTCGAAGAAAGGAAATCAAAAGACTCGGGCGGGCGTATTAGGAAATATGAAACAGGCTAAGCATCTATTCCGGCGGCGATACAGGTAGGGGGAAAATGCGCTTGCCGGGGAAAGACGATGTGCTGTGCGGTAAAGAAAAGTTTTTTTATTTTTTAGTAAAATGAAAAGCGTTTAGTATTTTAGGTGGTTTATAAAGCCAAGGGGGAGAAAGGTTTTAAGCCCCTTCGCGTGTCGTATACGTATATAGGTAATACAGCGGGCCGCGGAAGGAGAAACTATAAAAGCCATGCTTCCGGCCGAAAAATAAGGGTGGAGGGGGAGGGGTGGGGGGGTCCCGACTTGGGGCCGCCCTAATGGGGCGGGGGGGGTGGCATACGCCCCCCGCCGCGCCCCACCCCCCCGCTGCGCCCCCACGGGAAGGAATAAAACATACTCGCGGTCTGGGGGGGGAAAATCCCGAGGGCGTTCCCACAACATCCCTGTGACCACGTTCGCCGCGTCTGGGGGAAAAGGCGCGGGGTCAGATCTGCGGAACGGGAGGGCTATGAAATGGGCTGGCCGGGAGGGCGCGGCAGCGAGGTGGTCGGGCGACCGACGGGGGGGAAGGGGGGAGCACGCCGGGGCGCACGTAAGGAAAAACCGCCGTCCTGGGGGGGGGGGGGAAAAAGAAAGAAAAAAAAAAAGACCCCGGTCAACCACCTCCAAGCCGCCCCGCCCAATCGGTCCGGTAAAAGGGCCCGGGGAAGGGTGAGGGAGCCGAGGCTTGGGAGGGGTGAGGCTCCCATCCGAGCATGGGGGCCCTGAGAAGGACGCATTTTGGGGCTTAGGGGGTGGGGGGGGTCCATAACGGAAAAAGGCAGAGCCCGAACCGCGCTTGTGACCGGCGGGGGGACCCGGCATCAAAAAGGCGCAGAAAGCGGCGCCTTAGAAGGGGCTGCCTTGCGGCGACTGGAATGACCACAAGTATGGCGTTTGGGCGGGGGTCACCGCAGCTGAAGGCCAGGGACCGGGGGGGGCGAAGGGGGAAAAAGGGGGCGAAAAAAGGGGGGAGGGGAAAAAAAGGGGGGCACACATAAAGTGGGGGGGGAAAATGGGGGGGGTTTGGTGTAAGTATGGATCCCCCTTACCAAAAATGGGGATGTATAAGTAGGGGGGAGTGGGGGGGGTGATGCGTGGCTCTTAAAACAAGACAGTGCCCTTGGGCGACGTCTTCTTTCTAGGGGGGGGGGGGGTCCAGTCCGGGCGGGCGACACCCAGCTCCGCCGCGGCCAGGGGGGGGAACAAGGGGAAGGGGGGAAGGGGGGTCGCATAGGGGGGACCCAACCGAGATAATACCTAACCCGGCCTGGGGGGAAAATCCGGTCAGCACACTGCTCTGGTGTAGCATGAGGAGAAATGGGAGAGTGCCTCCCCCTGTCCCCTCACTCTCTTCCCCCAGCCGGGATGGGGGGCGCGCCCCCTCCGTGGGGGGGGGAAAAAGCGGCCGGCGACTCTCGGGGATCTAGGCCCGATGTTGGCCGGGCGTCTTGGATCATTGTGAAGTCGGGGGGGGACGACGAAACCTCTATAAGGGGGGAAGGGGGGGGGGGGGAGGACGTCTGTTCTGGGATACTGGCAACACAGATGGGAGGGGGCAGACAAGCCCGCAGCTCAGGTCGTCCGAGGATGGTCCGAGATTGGGCAGAGCTCACGTTCATTATGGGGGGGAGAAATGGGGGGGGGCTGGGAAGGGGGCGCCGAGGGGTCCATGTTATCCTTCGTGGGTGGCACCAAAAAAGGGGGGGGGGGGGCGAGGCCGGCCTCAGCGGAGCCGATGTTTGCCTGCCGCTTCTTTCTTCCTTTCTTTCAGGAGGGGGGCGTCGAGTAAAGGGGGGGGGGTGGGGGGGGGAAAAAGGGGGGGGGGGGTGCAGGAAAAATCAGTTGGGGGGGGGGGGGGGGTCAGGGGGCCCGTCTAACTGGGCGGGATGGGGGTGCTCTGAGTTCCAGGGGGGGGTTGCCGGTTGTTGGGGTGGACGGGGGGGGGGAAAAAGCGCGGCGGGAAAGCATCTGCGTGGGCTTTAGGATGAAAAATATGTATTTGTGGGGGAGAGGGGAAAGTGCCCCCCTCACTGGGGCCGTTTTCGGGTCCTTTTTAAGGGGTACTGTGCTAAAGGATCAGTTAAACCCAAAAGGGGGGGGGGGGGGGGGGAAAATAACGCAGTGCAGATGTTCCGGGGTGTAAAGATTCGGGTGGGGGGGTGTGAAGATCTATTTTTGGAATGTAAGGTACAAGAAAAGGGGGGGGGGGAAAAAAAAAAAGCCAAGGGTATTAAAAAATTGAACCAATCAAAGTAGGAACGGATTATGGGTGATTTTGGCTAGTGCCAAACGGTCGTAATAAATGGCGGCAGAACTTTACCGCCGGCGGAAACTCAGATGCCATCGCAGTAGAATGGGGCTGGAAGAGGAAGAAGGCTGGCTGGCAACATCGGCTCCGCTGAGGGGTGCCTGGCGTTGGGCGGGAGAAGCTCTCACTGGCGGGTGCCAGCAGTGATCTGGTCACGGTGGGCGGAGCGGCGACTACGCTAGATGGGTTGGTAGTCGTGGGCCGAGCCCGAGACGTCGGGCGTCGATCAAGGGGACGGGGGGGGGGGGGGCCGGCCAAAGTCGACCTGCGGTGTGGACAGAAGTCGCCGGCAGGGCCCGCTGGGGGGGGGGGGGGGGTACCTCCTGGGGTGGCGGACGCAGGGGTACCGGTGCTGCGTAAGGGTCAGGCGGGTCCTCGGGCGGAGTGGTGTCGCCTGAGCTTGAAGAACACTAAAGACGTCGCCCAAGGGCTCTTTAAGAGCCGGGCACTGGGGTCGCCGGTTCAGCTGCGGACCCCTGGCCAAAGGCCACTTGTCACGTGCTCGGGCAAGGGCGCCTATAAGGCCGTGGAGGGGGGTCCGCGGTGCGGAAGCATCGCGACCAACCCTAAGCCCCAAAAGGCCGCTTCTCGAGTGCGCGGGCCGCTGGAGGGGAGCCGGTCCACGGGCCGCCGGGGCCAGGCGCTCCCTCGGCGTCCGGCAGGGAAGGGGGGGGTCACCCAGGGTAAAGCAGTCCGGGGTCGGGGCTTTGGAGGGGTTGCCGGGGAGGGGGTGAGCGCGTGGCGGGTGGTCGTCGACCACCTGGCTGCGGCCCCTCCGGCTTGTGGCGCCCTTCTAGGCCGTCCCGGGTTCCGAGTCATTTGGCTCAAACGTGGGTAACGGGGTTGGGAGTGGCTGCGGGAGAAGGAACGGACGAGCGGTGCGGCGGTGGGGGGTCGTTCCACTAAAGGCCAAAACAAAAAAAAAAAAAAAAAGGGGAAGATGGAGGTGCGAGGTTTTCCATCCTTCTTTTCCTTTTCTCTTTCGTGGTGGGCGTGGGTTCTCGGGCTTCAAGTGGGCGAAGTAAACAAGCCGATACTAGTCCGAGGCGAAGGGGGACCATTACCAGGGAGGCCAGGCGGAGGGACGCAAAGGAGGGGGGGGGGGAGGGGAAGGGGGGAAAATTCAGGCGGGGGGGGGGGGGGGGAGGGGGGGAAAAAAGAGAACCGGGGGGGGGGGGGGAGGGGGGGGGGAACCAGGTATAGACCAAAAAAAAAAAGGCCGGGCTCGGGGGGGGGCTTTATATAAATCGAGAGCGGCAGGTACAAGTGTGAAGGTGAGTGCGGCGGGGGCGAAGGGGGGGGGTTACAGGGGGGGGGGGGGGGGGGGTGGGGGGAAGCCAGGGGGGGGGGGGGGGGGGGACGCTTCGTTAACTTTTCGTGACTGAAAAGCCGGTGGGGGGGGGGGGTTTGGGCGGGTGCCTTTATAAAGTGCCGCTGGTAAAGGGGGGCGAACAGGGATTTAGTGGCGGATTAAGTGGCCGCGAAAACTGCGCGGGGCGTCGGAACAAAGTTAACGAACCTTTATAAATAGCCCGGCCTAGTCATCTTCGAAGTAGAAGACAGATCTCATATTCCCCTATTCTCCCCAGTTCATGTCAGATCCAACCGAGGGGGGGGGGGCATGGGGCGGTGTTAGTCGGGCAATATTCCAATAGTGTTTCTGGGTGGGAGTTTGGGTCAGTCCCTAGGGTTTGAAAAGTGCTTTGCAATTCAAATGAGAAGAGGTGGAGTCAATTTATTAAGAAAGCTGTGTACCGGTGTGGGGTGGTTTTTTGGATCTTGGCCGGGGAGGGGGGGGGGGGGGGGGGGGGGATCTGGGGCCGGGGGCTGGCCGCGTGGTAGCGAGTTTGTCAGGTGAAGAAGTATCTATGACAGAAGGGGCCAGTATGAACTGTTCGGAGGGGGAATGGGTGGTGGGCCCTAGTTGACGTGCTGAGTTTCAATAGGGGCACGGATACATAGACGGGGGTTTAGTCAATGGCCTTAATCAGTCGTGTAGTCTACACGACCTTTTTGCGAATTGTGAAATCAGATATGGGCATTCTAAAGACTGTGGCGGTGGATTAAGTATGGGAAAAAAAAAAAAAAGGAAGTGGGTGCCAAAGAGTTGTCAGTAAAGGGCAACTAAAAACGCGAAGTAAGAGGACTACGTTTGGGCGGGTCCCCTATAATCAAAAATTACACTGCGGGGGGCGGGGTGGGTAAGTAGTGATTTGGGCTGCGGCTAGGGTGTGTGGGTGGGTGGAGTCTGCATCTCGTTAAGGTCCATAGAGGTACTGGTGTTTTCATTGGGGGGGGGGGAAAAAAAAAAAAAAGAAGTGGTGCTATGTTAGAATCCCCAAAAAATTACTCCCCCTCCAGGGGGGGGGGGCCCCACTTAGTGTACTATCTCCGTCCATCTGAGCCTGACTTTTGTGTAGTCCAGCATGGGGCAGAAGGGCTCAGGGGGTCATCTATGAGAGGCAAGACGACTGGAAATGGGGGAATTTCGCGGGCACCATCGGGGGGGGGGGGGGTGAAAAAATATATGACAACATAAAAAAAGGGGGGGGGAAAAGAAAATACCAACAGTCTCAATTCCAGTTGCAGGCAGAAGAGGGGGGGTTTAGTGATGGGGGGAAAAGGAGGGGGGCTAAGGGGTGGTGCATGACGGGCTGAGGAATTTGTAGATCTTCAGATGTGAGAGATAATCTAAAAGAAACTAAAGGGAAGAAATAGCAAAAAAACATATGTATAACACGGAGTTGGATGGAGTTGGGAAGGACTCATAAGTTTCCAGTAATATGGTGCCATTTGGAAAAAAACAATCAGGGCATAGTATATTCGCATAAAGGTACAGAACAGCAGTTTTTATTCCAAGGGGGTCTGTTTGATACCTCTATCTCCCGGCTTTACAAGAAGGAAGTTGTCCCATAAAGCACTATTCAATTGTGACAGTAACAGGGTGCATTGTCTGGGGGCGATAGTATTTGGGGTTTTAGCATTAAAATCTTGTACAAACTTTATTGGTGTAGGGTTTAATCGCGTATTTTTAATAAAAAAAGGGTCGTTTTTAAGGGGGGGATAGGGTTTGATGAAGTTTCCTTTAAAATTTGGGGCTAATACGTGTGACTCAAAAATATAATAATTAAACAATAAATTATTTCGATTCTTCTTATTTTTGCCAATATGGAGTCTTGTATAAGCGTCGGGTCTCTGCTATTAGGGATATTCATGATTGGTGTATTTACAAAAAAACCGTTTTTGTACGCCCTATGGCAGACTGAGTGAATTAGGCCCCCCAAGTAACACTAACAAAACAAAAAACCACAAGCTGCATTCGTAAAGGGGGGCTTCGCATAATAGTGCGGACAGAGGCTAGAGGGGACGAACAAATCAAAAACCCCATTTTACAAAAAAAAAAAGTGTAAGCGGGACCAACTTTCTCTGTTGTCTTCGGAGTCCGAAGCGAATCTGGACAATAAACCTATAAAAGTCTAATCGGAGGCAAAAAATTTGTAACCAAATCAATGGGGGGGGGGGGTGGACTGTTTAATCTAAGCGAAGGGCTAGCTCGTAGTTACATTAAAGCACCATCACAACTCAAGAGAGAGGAGGTGATTTTGTGTCAAAAAAGTAAACTGGCTGGGCAACTGACCGAGTGATAATTGCATATGAGGCAAGCTGAACCAATAGCATCACTCACTGTCCCTCTCCTCCCAAGCACCAGCTGTCAGCACTCACCAGGGGTGGCCAATTAGCCAGGGGGAGCGGGGGGACTGACAAGAGGGTCATTATTCGCATTCATGTAGCAGGGCTGTCTGAGCCAACTGGGTGTTCACTTTAAGTTATTACGGAGCGGCCGGTGGAAATGGGGGCAAAATTTATTTTTATATAATAGGGGGGGGTTTGTTTGGGGCGGGGGGTTTGGGTGTACATTGGTGTTGGGGGGGTATATTTTAATGGAAATTTGAAAACAATAAGTGTCATAGAAATCATATCCATAGGGGGGGTGGGGTAAACCAAGTTATCGTTTAGTGTTAACTGTAGTACTATGATAAGTCATTTCATTCAAATTCTCACTGGCACTTTAAGGGTATGAATCTCACCCTAAAATCGAAATAAGGGGGGGGGGGGGGGGGGGGGGGGAAGGGGGAAAATCGAATATTTTATATACCGATCCCCTGAGGCTCACCTCAGGCCCTCAACGCGCAGGGTTATTTTTTTTTCGTAGAAAGCGCCCGCGGCAAACTCTAAAACTTACCAAAAAATACTCTCCCCTCGTTCCTGCGCCGTCGCTCCTCAGGCCTCTCTGCTGGGTGCGTGGAGGAACCTTGCAAGGCAAGGGTCGGGACCGGGGGGCATGCCGGCGTCTGTGATTGGTGCTGAGGCGTAGGGCGGAGTCCACTCTTGGGACCGCGGCTGGTCGGGCATCCGGGGGTAACAAAAAAACCAAAAAAAAAAAAAAAAAGCAAACGGGGGCGACAAAAAACAAAAAAAGACAAAAATCACGTGTGCCGGCGTATGGGAAAGTGTGCGGGAGGTAATGTAAAAGATGGGGAGTGCTTTCTAAAAGTAAACAATATGGTTCGTTTAGGGGTGCTGTGGAGACATTGGGTGTAAGGCGTGTAGTAAAGGGAGGGGTTTATGCTAGGGGGGGGGGGAGGGATGAGTCAGAAAGTGAGGGAGGGTGAGGGAGAGAGAGAGTGGAGAGGGGGGGGGGGGGGGGGGGTGGAGGGGGGAGGGTGAGGGCAGGGTGGGAGAAAGCTTGCTGCAGGGGGAGGGGTGCACTGGGGCGATGGCAAAGACAAAATCTCGGAGAGGTCGCAGGTATCGTCAGTTCGCTATGGACACTGCTAATCTTCAAAAATCGCTCCTGGTGGGGCAGTTTTTGGGACTTTGGGGGGGGAGTCTACAGGAGTAACGCAGATGGAGTTGGGGATGTGAGGTAAGGATTAAAGACGCGGGGTGCAGGCACTATGGCCTTGTTGGGGGGGGCCCAGTGTAGTGGGGTTTGGGGGATTATATTTTTGGGGTGGTGGGCCATCGGCCTTTAAGGTGAAAAGCCGCAGAAAGGGTGGTATTGGTTTATTAAATTATTAATGAAGATATTAATATCAAATCAGCCAAACAAACTGCATTAAAAAAGGGGGGGGGGGGGGGGTCCATCAAATACGGCTTTACAATTACATGATATAAAAATATCAGCAGGTCAGGGGGGCGGCGGGGCTGCGGCGGGCGCGAAGAGGCTTACCGGATCTCATGTTGTTGGGCATGATGGTTAAAGAATCGAACTCATGACTAAATCATTGTTTAACCACTGAGCCGTGCGCATGCTGCCCAGGATCTTATAGGCCTATTGAGGAAATATCTGCTTGTCTTAAGCTTAACATTTGTGGTGATGTAATGGTGTCTTCTGCCTACTGGAATCATTCTACAATCTTCCACTTGCGTAACTAAGGATGTCCAGAGTGCAGCCAGGGATGCTGGGAGTTGTATTTGGGTTTGGTCAGCCATTGCTGTAAAGCGCCCTGGGCACTAATTTACAACATAACGTGTGTTGATATTCTTCTGAGCTGCATCAATACCCTGCAGTTTCTTAATGAAACAGTTATGGGGGGGAGGTTGTTAGTGAGAATAAATTGGCAAATTAAGGTAAAAGCAGTACTGGAGGCGGCACGAGGGGCCTGGTGTGGTGCGAGTCATGGTTCAAGGGCGCTCTGATGTTGCCTAGCCGGGGGGGCTGAAGAATAATTCTTTCTAAAGATTTTCTGACCTCCTATCACTTGATACAGGTCTACTCGTCTACAATCTCAACTGGTTGAGGCAATAACGCTCCACTGTGTGATTCGCCCCCAGGTGCCGAATAGAGAGTGAGATATGGACCCAGTTTTCTGCAGTTTTCTCAAAAACACAAAACCGGTCCATATTTGTCGCGATACCATCAAAATCAAACTAGGACAAGGCACAAGCTACACCGATCCTACAGCACCCAATCCGCAACAGGCATCACACACAGTGGCCGTGTTATGGGTTTGTTGTGGGTGTGGGCCAGGTCTGGTGACTAAAATGCTGGACCCACTGGGGGGGGGCCGCATCATGAGCCATCTGACAGTGTATTGGAGTTGCGCTAGGTTATAGTTTAATGCTGTATATTGCTATTATGTGTGAATTCCAATAGTCTTGCTAGCGGGGCAGGGGACTGTAAATCAAAACGCAATCACATGCGGGGGGGGGGGTGAAAAAAAGGGGCCAAACTCAAAAGACATGCTGATTAGTATTTAGGCAGGTGTCAGATTGAGACTCTGCTCACTTGTGCGCTAGTGCTGCTGGCTGGGTGAAATCCGAAATCCACAACGGCGGAACCCAATTTTCGATAATTTTCGAATTATTGTGGGGGGGATGGATCTGATGTTTCGATCATTTTCTAAATCGCCCATCGAACATATCGAAAATTCTACGCAAATAGACGACCGTGAGGACCATTTATCTAGTATCTGATCGATTCGAGGATTTTCGAAAAGTTATTCTAATTATAGAGGTGGGCGAAAGTGTATCGAAAAAGGGGGGGGGGGGGGAAAAAAATGGGGGTAAAACTACTCGGGGGGGGGCGTATATTTGGGATATCAGGAATGGGTTGTCAGAAAAAAAGATTTCATGAAGTCGGCGGTGTCATCCTGGACGGGTATCATTTCGGATTTGTGGGAGCCGAGGAGAATTGGCGTGTAAAATGGAAATGTCGCGGGTGTGGTTATTCATTTCAGGACGCGCGTTGGGATCCCACTCTGGGAGTGGATGGAGATATAAAAATCTTTGACCAGGGGGCCGCTAATAAAAATGTCAGGATGGGTTCTAGTACAATAAACCAATACGGGAAATATTTAATGGGCAACAAAGGGCACATAATGAAAACATACCGCGCAATCCTGGTTCTATTAGGTGTCCAAGCATTCTCAGTAATCTAATACTTGGTTTGACCACAATGTTGATTTTATTACAGGGGGGGGGGCACGGGGGGGGGGGGTGCGGAGGGGGGGGGGGGGGAAACAATTGTTGGATAGAGTCTATTCATTTGTCTATCAGTTTGGTATATCTGGACTTAGCAATAGGGATGGACTAGAACCGTTTCGATCTCGAATCTGAGTTCAACACTGATTTTATGATTCTGTACGAATTAGGGCTTTTTTGACTCTTCGAGACCTCAAAGTGGAGTTTGTGATAACCGCCCGAACTTAGTAGAGGGGGGATGTTCCCGTCGTAACCCCAGAAGGCGGCGCTTAACACTAAACCCTCAAATTTAACATAAAGAAGGCGCGTGAAAATGCAGGGGGCGGGGGTTCGGGGGGTGGGACTAGCCGGCCCGGGTTGAATTTGGTGCGATGAACTAGCTCGAACAGGTAGCGTTCACTAACCCTCGAATTCAAATAACATATAACCCTACTAATGGTCAGCAATCATCAGTGGTAACCACCTTGATTTGCCGATAAGCCCTTGTGTGGCGTATACACTACCCTACAGAAGTCTAACATAAAAAAAAACATAACGCCTCGAATGAAATGAAAAAAATACCCTCGAATGGCCGCAAATTCGGTAAGCAGCACCTTGACTTTGCCGAAATAATCCTAACAAGACCCTTGGAATGGTGGCGTTCACGTAACCCTCAAATTCTAGGGCGGGGAGACGGTATCCCTCGGGTGAATGGGTGGCAGGGGCATTCGTGGGGTAACCACCTTGAATTTGCCGATAACGCCTTGAATGTGGCGTTCACGTAACTGGCCTCGAATTCATAGGGAGGGGACATAAGAGGGGGTAGGGGGGGGGGGGGGGGGGTGTGAACCGGCTCGAATAGGTGGGTCAGGCATTCGTGGTAACCCGCTTTATTGTGCGATAACCCTTGAATGTGGCTTTCGGGGGGCTAACGGGGGGGGGGGCCCGGGGTGAATTGACGGGGGACCAGTAGACGCCTGCTAAGATGCGGGGGAAAATTACGTACGTTTGGATACACAACCTCAAAATTAGCAATAAACCAGAACCCAACAATGTTGCGATACTCGCAAAATAAACACCGAATGCAAAAAAATGGGGAAAAAAAGAAGAACATAAGCGGGTGATGAACGCGCTTTAAACTGTGGGCGTACGAGCTTGGTACGAGTCGGGGGGGGGGCGTGGGGAAAAACCTTGCGAAATCAATGAGCTTAGACATGTGTCAGCGATAGTTGCTCAATCGAGAGGAAATTTGATATTAGACTGGTGACCAATTAATCCATGTGGGCGGACGGTGGGGAATTTCCTGCACACGCGGATGGTTCCCAGGTCCCAGAGCCAGTTTACAGGGGGGTAGCGTCACGGCGGGAGGCTTAAGTGGGGGGTGGTCGCGTTGTTTCAAACCTCAGAACGTTAAGACTGAAAGTTTGAACAAGAATTCAGAAAACTAAGAAAAACCAAAAACTTTAAGAAGAGTTGGGCCTTGTGACTTTCCATATAGCTAAGCATCGTGCACAGGCCATCTCCGGACCGTCACTGAAACCTTTAGCACCAACCTGCTGTAGATTTGATCGTTTGATCTCATAACCACTATCACGTCCGCTAGCCTAGTATACAGTCGTTTTTAGAGTGCAAACATAATTTGGGATAGGTAAGCAAGTGGGACAAGACAGTCCTTCAAGAAAAGTTACGCTACACCTTTTAAGTTGGTTAAGATCGGACACATGGGGGGACTGTGGGTTTCGTTCACATACAGGCGGGTGGGGGCTAAACTTTCCATTTTGGCTAGGGTGGGGTGTCATTTAAAATAGTGTAACAGATTAGTAAGTGGACTGGGGGGGGGGTTGGAACAACTTTATATATGTTTTGTTGTATGGCTAATATAACGGGGGTCGACCAACTATACATTAAATATAAACAACTAATAAATTATGGCGTTTTAGTAAGCCATGACCTCCACTAACAGATGACAACAAAAATCTATAGAAAGGAAAACAAACACTCATCCGTATAGGTCGCAATATGTATAGTACCTCGGGGGGGGATCTATAAACCCTCTCCGCCTCGCATTACCAACTTCAAAATGCAAATCATGCGCTATAGGAACGGGTTAAAGGAGATATTTTAACTAGATTGTAGCTCTAGTGGGACCGGACGGCGGGCTCGATTGAGCCGGGGAAGGGGGTCTTGGTGGTTCAGGGACAGCAGCTCTAGTTAAGCTTGCTGGGATGAGGGGGGGATTTAGGTATATTTATGGTGTAAGCTGAACTAGTCTATGTATTTATCCCGCCTTGTATGAACGTTTGTATGTTTATTACGGGTGGCAGTCGGCTGGCGTCCGCTCAAGTGTCGCTTATAAATAAAACTACATACACCATACAGGGGGTACATAGGGGGGGGCATACCATAGCGAGGAGGGGAGATTTAAAAGATCTTTTCTTTATGGTGGGATTTTAGGTAAGGAAAGACCATGTGTATTGGGCAGCGCAGTTTAGCAACAGGTGGGCTAATCGTTTGCCCCCACCAATCGATCGGGTGGTGATTTAACATTTTGTGAAGGGGGGGGGGTGGTGAAATGGTTAACAGTCTGAGTGTGGCTATGGTGGTGTTAAACCTTAGCAACTCAATTAATTAAACAGATAAGAACTTTCATATGAAAATATACACAATGAATCTGTAGTTTTACACACAACCTTATAAAAATAGTAATAATACAAAAAATCAAATAAACAAGAAATATTGGTAGTTTCGGATATTGCAGTAGAAAAAAAAAAAAAAGAATATTTTCTACAGGATATTTCCAAGATAATTATTGGTAAGGGTGGCTCCAGGGGGGTGGGCGGGTCCAGTGGCGGCAGTTTAGGGGTGGCGCTTTCTTCGCAGGTCGGGGGGTCTTTTTTGATGTGTATGTTTGGTTTAAGGGTTTTAGGACGCGGTTTCAGGGGTCAAATGATGGGCTTTTAATCTTCTCGAAAAATGTTGCATAAAAAAACATCTAAGCCGGGGTGTTAAGGTAGGAAAACAGCAGGAATTGATGGATTAGGCTGGGGGGGGGGGGGGGGTTAGGGCATAAGGGGGGATTACGATTTAACAAATACGAACTAGACATTTACAAAGCAGAATTAATAAGAGCGACCCCCTGTTGTGAAGTCAGTAAGCTAATTTGTTTCGCGGGGTGGGGGGGGGTTGTGTATCCTCATCCTTGAAAACGTGTCAAAACGCGTTAGACAATAATAGGATTCCTCTAAGATAGGTCTGGCTCTACGGATCCGCCAACAAATTGTTTCGCATTACTGCGGGGGGTGGGGGGGGGGGGGGGGGGTGGAGGGGAATTGTATTCCGATACTGGTGGGGGGAGAAAAAAAAAGCAGGGGGGGGGGGGCTGCATGCGACCGCAGAGAAAACGATGGCAACTGTTTTGAATATATATAACATAACTTGATGTTATTTTTCGCCATCAAAACAATCTCTCAAGGGGGGGGGGGAACAATCTCAAATCGCTTCTTCTGGGGGGCCATGAAGGTGCGCGGGTTTTATGCGCAGGTTCCTATATCCACATAGGTGTGTGCAGGATTACCTCTGTTGTTTGCTTCTCTATAGAAGATGTTAAAACTTCTAGATTATACAAACCTTCTCTATAGAAGATGTAAAGACTTCTAGATTATACAAACCTTCTCTATAAAAGATGTAAAGACGTCTAGATTATACAAACCTTCTCTATAGAAGATGTAAAGACTTCTAGATTATACAAACCTTCTCTATAAAAGATGTAAAGATGTCTAGATTATACAAACCTTCTCTATAGTAGATGTAAAGACGTCTAGATTATACAAACCTTCTCTATAGAAGATGTAAAGACGTCTATATTATACAAACCTTCTCTATAGAAGATGTAAAGACGTCTAGATTATACAAACCTTCTCTATAGAAGATGTAAAGACGTCTAGATTATACAAACCTTCTCTATAGTAGATGTAAAGACGTCTAGATTATACAAACCTTCTCTATAGAAGATGTAAAGACGTCTATATTATACAAACCTTCTCTATAGAAGATGTAAAGACGTCTTGATTATACAAACCTTCTCTATAGAAGATGTAAAGACGTCTATATTATACAAAGCTTCTCTATAGAAGATGTAAAGACGTCTAGATTATACAAACCTTCTCTATAGAAGATGTAAAGACGTCTAGATTATATAAACCTTCTCTATAGGAAATGTAAAGACGGTCTAGATTATACAAACCTCTGTAGAAAATGTAAAGACAGTCTTGTCACAAACCCCTCTCTCCATGACGACTACCCACCTATCAGTTACCGCAAAACGCACTCCAAATAACCGACAGGTTGATAAAACAGAACGGACAAGGAGGGGTTACCGTATATACTCGAGTATAAGTCGAGGTTTTTAGGCTTTGAAAAAAGCCTAAAAATCCTACCTCAACTTATACTCGAGTCACTAACCTGAAATCCTTCAGCCGCTCGCTTCCTCTCTCTTCCACATCCCACGGTGCAGTGTCTGACGTCAGTACTCGGCGCCGGTCACAAGCGTGCGGCTGCAGGATTTCAGGTTAGTGTTTTGAGAAAGAAAGCAGCAATCTGGCATAAATGCACTTGAGAGGCTGATGTCAGGGCTAGGGCTAAAGGACATAAAATCCTGATCAGAAAATAAAGATTTCACAATAGAGCATAAGTCTACATCTGCTTTTCACTAGGACAAATAACTACCAGTACAGGCATATGACAAGGATTTATTCATAAAAAGGATTGTATTTTAATTCTCAAGTGTCACAGTGTCCTAAGCGAGCAAGTGATATATACTGTAGTATTTGTAGGAATCTTACCTTTTACATAGCAAAATTAAAATCAGAGCTAGTATTTATAGAATGAGGAGGCAGTTGTGGTCCTAGTTTCTACCCTCGACTTATACTCGAGTCAATCATGTTTACTCATTTTCCAGGTCAAAATAGGTACCTCGACTTATACTTGGGTCGACTTATACTCGAGTATATATGGTAGTGAACAAAGCTATGTAGAACACACTTAATATTTCTCAATATCTATATACTCGCCGCCAACACCTTCCTAAAAATAGGGGAAGGACCTACTAAATCTATCTATGGGGTTATCCGCACACCCCTGACTTATAAGGAGCCTGCAAGAAAAGGGTTAACAACCCTTATTACTCTATATAGTTATATATATACCTAAACAATATTTCTTCTATAGCATAACTTCAGAGACACAGGTTAGTTTTGGGATATACTCAGAATAGGACGATAGCCTATAAATGATTTTATATCATTTATTAAAAGTTGACAAAAGAGTGCATAAAAAATATACAGAAAAACTAAATGAACTTACTGAACATTAATGATAACACACAGGTGAGGGTAGAAGGGGATAAAAGAATGAATACTTAGATATATATGGCATCTGAAAAGTCCGTGAGCCAAGTCAAAGATACTTGTAAATCCAATGTGGAAAAGAGTGACAAAGTCCAAATGTCCAAAGTCCCTGATGTAAGCCAATATATGGTCCGTCTGATTGGCTAGATGTTCCTTAAGATGTTATGATGAACTCCTGATCTGAGACCATGATCCCAATTTATCCCTTTTCCTGAAACTGGGAGCGGACTGGTCTCTAGAGGGGGTGGACTTAGTTCTGCCCCAGAAGGGTGGTTCCTATTTTTGGAGGGAACTTTGAAACTCCAATTCCCCTCTAGTCCATAATCCGTGTACCCTACATGTCACATTCACAATTACCCTGGTTGTCATTAACTAATTTTACACAATAGAATGATACTAAACATGACATATATTGGAGTTGGTATGAACAAGAAGTATAATATCTCAGCAGTCCTAAGGAATATCATTGCCTACAAGGTGTCTATTAATACAGATTCAATTTGACTATAAATTTTGAATATGTCTTAAAACATAAAATAATTCTATGCCCTGAATTATTAAGAAATATGAATGGCCTTTGAAAGGCCAAATGTCTACAGCTGAGTTCTACACTAGAAGACTACCTGCTGTTTTGGTGCCTGCTAGCCTGGAGAAATGTATGCATTACTACAGGGACTTCACACCTTGCCCCTCTTTACCAACTGGTCAGGCAGGAATTTAACCCTGTGATTGCCTGCCAGTTAAACAATGTGGGAGCTGCCATACTGCTTGACATGCCGATAAAGTGATATAATTTGAAAATTAAGAGTGCAATTTCTGATATTGTCTATGGGAGTTTACATTGCATTCCTGTTTGTCACAAGTCTAGATTATACAAGCATTCTCTATAGAAGATGTAAAGACCACACGTCTAGATCACACGTGTCAAACTCAAGGCCCGCTGGCCGAATCCGGCCCTTTTGGCCATTGTTTGTGGTCCCCAGTGACTGTTCAGCATCCAAGACTTACACACAAATGGATAGCAGCGTAGTAATGCTTGCATGCAGTCACGGCTATAACAGCTGATTGCGTATCTAGCCTGGCACTGGGGAGTGGAGGGAGGTGTGACAAAGGGCCTTCCATTGGAGTTGGCCATTCCATTACCGCGCCAGAAGAAGTGGACTTTCCACATTAGCACATGGTCACACCATAGACAGGGGTCCCAGTCCAAAACATTGTGTTTCACACCCTTTTCCTGGCGAGACCCAGCACTAGGCACAAGTGTGAGAGAATCCTAATTCTGCACCTGCAAAATATCTTTTAAAAAAAATTCGTCCCAGTCTGTCTTTTTGATTTTGGCCCCTTATGTGATTGGGTTTGACACCCCTGGTCTAGATTATACAAACCTTCTCTGTAGAAGATATGAAGACAGTCTAGATTATTTTAACCTTTTTTATTGAAGATGTAAAGACATCTAGATTATACAAACCTTCTTTATAGAAGATATGAAGACAGTCTAGATTATTTTAACCTTCTTTATTAAAGATGCAAAGACGTCTAGATTATACAAACCTTTATAGAAGATATGAAGACAGTCTAGATTATACAAACCTTCTTTATAGAAGATATGAAGACAGTCTAGATTATACAAACCTTCTCTATAGAAGATATGAAGACAGTCTAGATTATTTTAACCTTCTTTATTGAAGATGTAAAGACGTCTAGATTATACAAACCTTTATAGAAGATACGAAGACAGTCTAGATTATACAAACCTTCTTTATAGAAGATATGAAGACAGTCTAGATTATACAAACCTTCTCTATAGAAGATATGAAGACAGTCTAGATTATTTTAACCTTCTTTATTGAAGATGTAAAGACGTCTAGATTATACAAACCTTTATAGAAGATATGAAGACAGTCTAGATTATACAAACCTTCTTTATTGAAGATGTAAAGACAGTCTAGATTATACAAACCTTCTCTATAGAAGATGTAAAGATTATTTTATTCTTCTCTATAGAAGATGTAAAGACGTCTATATTGTTTTATTTCTTCTCTATAGAAGATATGAAGACAGTCTAGATTATACAAGCCTTCTCTAAAGAAGATGTAAAGACAGTCTAGATCATACAAGCCTTCTCTATAGAAGATGTAAAGATTATTTTATTCTTCTCTATAGAAGATGTAAAGACGTCTAGATTATACAAACCTTCTTTATAGAAGATATGAAGACAGTCTAGATTATACAAGCCTTCTCTAAAGAAGATGTAAAGACAGTCTAGATTATACAAACCTTCTCTAAAGAAGATGTAAAGACATTCTAGATTATACAAGCCTTCTCTATAGAAGATGTAAAGATTATTTTGTTCTTCTCTATAGAAGATGTAAAGACGTCTAGATTATACAAACCTTCTCTATAGAAGATGTAAAGACGTCTAGATTATACAAACCTTCTCTATAGAAGATGTAAAGACACAGATATGTGTAGAAGAGAGACCATATCGGCTATTTATTAGGGCTTTTTACAGGAGCTGTTGAGGTCACATAATTTATTTAACAATAAGGAGTTATCCAACCACATAAGGTCATTAAACTACTAATAGTCTATGTTTTAATTGTTGGGGAGATAACGTTATGCTCCCCTTCCCCTTTTTTTATAGATATCAATAGCCTACCTAAAACCCTAGTCACTCCACCCCATTCCATTTTGAAACAGGTTCCACACTGGACACCTCCTTTCACCTTCCATTTTCTGACAATTATTATGTAGTATTGTGCTAATTATAAGTGTATTATTTACAGTTGGGTCTCTTTGGGATCCATGGGGTGGATTATAATATAACATTTCCTATATTTTCATAAAGTACATAAATACATTGTTCCCTTGAACGGAGACTAATCTTAGTGTTAAGAGAAGTGGTTCCTATCCAAAGGGGAAAAAGGCTTAAAGGAGATCTAAAGCTAAAATGTAAACCTACTGGATTCCTATCTAACAAATACATGCCACTGTCATCTGTGAAATCACAGCATTGTGCAGAAATCACCTGTGATTGTTCATGTTTCTGATATAACCTGATTTCTGCATTCATTCTTCCTACTGATTAACAATTGGTTTCTTGATTACAGAGAGGTCAAAGGTAGGTCATTCAGTAGTTCAGAAATCTAGAGAGGTTCTCAGAATTCCATTTATTTGCATCAATGTATCTGTTATTCCAGAAACCTGCAGAATTAAAGGGACAATTACAACTGAATTCTTGTGATGATGATGGATTCAGTGATCTGTTAGAAATCAGAAATCAAATTCATGCAGTGTCATTCATTGGTTAGCTTTAGTTCTCTTTTAAATTCCTTTGACAATAAGGTGTATAAGGTTCTTTCTTTCATCTTTTTTTCTTCTTATAGCTCAGATGAGAGTTTTACAAATCTAACAAGATAAATGTACGATGTTTCCAGTGTAAACATTATCAGGTACTGCGGCCAAAATATCGAGCGAGATATTAAGAAATGATATTCTACTCCACTGCCATTTAGTAAAAAGAGAGGGAATTGCAAAGGATCAACATGGAATCCAATGAAATGGTTTTGCAGATGAGGAATGTCTGAAGTTTTTAGGTCTCTCGGCCAGGACTATTTATTGCCAGTTCCTAACAAGGCAAATATTTAAGGAGGAATTCAAGGAAAGACGCTAACTACAGAAAGGCAATTCTTATTTACCAGCCAATTGCCACTCTCTGTAGCGGGTAAATTGTATTTGCTGGAATTGTGATGCAAAAGTGCCATAGCCTTAAAAACAATCAGTAAAAGTGCCACTGGTTTTAACGTTTAGCAACATTTGATCCAAAGTTTAAAGCTTTAATAATATGGAGAGAAAAGACACATTGTTACACTTCAAAATAGACATTGTTATTAGAGATGGACGAAACTAGTTTCCTTTCATTTTTTAATTTCCGGATCTCGGGAAAATCACGAAGATCCGAAAATCGAAACCGGAATGAATTTTTCGATAATTATCGAAAGTAATAATAAATTCGATAATTATTATAATTAAAAATAGCTCCGTACTTTTGATAATTATCGAAAAATACCTTCCGAAGTCCCGAAATTCGGACGGATCTTTCGGATTTCTGAGCCGAGGGGTTCCGTATCGAACCCGGATCCCATCTCTAATTGTTATATTTTTCTAGTTGATCTGATATAATATAATATATTTTAAAATTATTTTAAACAAGGTCAGCCTTTAACACATTGACCAAATGTAACAAGTTCCTGCAGTATCTTAGGACTGAGCATGTGTAAAGAACATAATGGTCAGTGACTGGAATGCTGGGAAACAAGACACAAACCTCATGTTAGAAAGTTACATTTCTTAACAACCATATTAAAATGAGAGGTGAGACACAGATTACTGCTTTTACAACAAGGAGATCTGCCTTCTAATTCAATGTTGTTCTGAGACTTTAGTTGTCCTTTAAATCTATCCTTCAAATTACTTCTAACTCCTCCTTCCCAAGAAGCTGGTTCAAACTTCCGCTGCTCAGTGTGATTCTCCAGGAAGTAAGAGTTGATCAGTGAGCTACTTTGTATGTTTGTGATTTTGATTATTTATTTTAATGTGCATGTATCTTTAAATATTTACCTCCCATGGTGCATTTCCCATGCTGTGTATTAAAAACATGTAGCTGCTGCTGCCAATTCAATATTGCTGGTCTATTAATGCCAGGAGATAGTTGGGTAGACCACAATGGGATTTATCAAGCGATATTGAATCCCTATAACGGAAGCACTTGTGTTTCTCCCTAAACAAGTTACAGTTGAACCTGAAAATCGGTATCAAATTTCGTCAGTAGTTTTGGATGTGAAATGAATCCAGAATTACAGTTAGTGATGCAAATGGGAAGGGTAGATTGTCAACCAGAGCAAAATGGCACCATTTAGAATAGAAATGTCCCTTTAAATGATTGATTACCTGTTCTATTCTATTGCAACTTTAACTAGTAAGTACTGGGCATGATGCAGTCTAAGGTGTGTGGGGTGGAATGGAGCAGAAATAAGGTTCCTTAGCATGTTTAAAAAACTTAAAAGGGAATGTCCACCCCCACATGAAACTGATACTTACCTTCCCCAACCCGAGACCCCAATATTTACTTACTTACCTCTCCGATGTTCTTGAAGATCAATATGGAATCAAGAGTCCACCACCCTTGTCTTCCCACTTAGCTGCCTCCTCTGCAAGCTAGGTATGAGCTGGCAAATGTGCAGAGGAAGCAGCTCAGCCAACAGAAGCCAGTCATTGCTTGAAATATTATCTGTCCTGGCTGTGATTGACTGCGGCATCAGAAAGAAGATGAAAAACCTGCAATAGAGTAGACGGGCAACAGAGAACATAGGGGATGTAAGTGGATATTTGTCACTTGGGGTTGGAGAAGGTAATTATACATTTTTCATGTAGTGGGGTTGACATCCCTTTTAAGTGACTCATTGTAAAAGGGATTTTACAGGCACATAATACATGAAAGGAAATAGTATATTCTATTTATTTTTTTCCTTCTTCTTTAAGACAGATGATATGAAAAGACATAAATCAACTGCATTTCATGCCAAATCTGTCCCATGTTTGTGGCTTGGAAGTGAGTTTAAATATCTTAGACATAGATTATACCACAATAGACATATAGAGGAACAATAGCAGTTATGTTGGAAAGTTCGTGTTTGGAAAATCCATTAATTTACTGTTCATTGTTTTCTCTTTTTTTGATGCTGTGAAACAGTCTAGTATAGTATAGTATAGTACAGTACAGTATAGTACAGTATAGTATAGTACAGTATAGTATATAGTATAGTATAGTATAGTACAGTATAGTATAGTACAGTATAGTAAGTACAGTAATAGTATATATATAGTACATCAAGTATATTTACAGTAAGTACTATACAGTATCTATAAGAGTATCAGTATAGTATGCTAGTATGTCATACACAGTATAGTACCTAGTACGTAATAGTCCATATAGTCATACAGTTAGTATAAGTGGACAGTAATAGTAACAGTTATCGTACGTCAGTAATAATCTAGTATAGTATAGTATTAGTACAGTAACTAGTACCGTAATAGTAATAACCAGTATAGATAATAGTAGACAGTACAGTAAGTATATACATAGTATATGTCAGTATGTTAGTCATAGTATCGTCAAGTATAGTGTCCGTATAGTATATAGTATCTATGTCAGTATAAGTACTCATAAGTAACAGTACTAGTATGTATATAGTAATAGTGTAAATGATATTTACAGTATGTATAGTACAGTTATTAGTAATAATAGTTGCAGGATGTACAGTATAGTATAGTCGTATAGTAATAGTATATGTATATAAAGATAGTACGTAATTAAATACTTAGTATATAATAATAGTACAGTTGTACACATAAGACAGTATAGTACATAAAGTATAGTCATATGATAAGTTATAGTATGAATATGTATGTCAAGTATATATACGTATGTTATTTATAAACGATGTATAGTACGTAAGTAGGCAGGTATATAGTCTATTAGTATAGACAGTAAGGTATAGTAGTAAGTATAATACAGTATAGTTGTACAGTACAGTTAGTACGTACAGTAATAGAGTAGTATAGACAGTAATAGTTATAAGTTATAGTACAGTATAGTATATTACGTATAGTTATATGTACCGTAGTAGCTAATTGAGTAGTATAATACGTATAATGTATGACGTACAGTATATATAGTACTAGAGTACTAATAGTATGTCATCGTACCAGTACGTATCGTAAGCGTAACAGTATAGTACATTATAGTACAGTATAGTACATTAGTATAGTATAGTACAGTACGTACAGTATCGTACAGTATAGTATCGTATAGCGCAGTACAGTATAGTATACGTATACGTACAGTAATTATACTTAGTAAATTATAATTCCCTTTAAGTTAGTATAGTACTATGTCGAGTACGTATCGTAGACAGTACAATGTTATAGTATCGAACTGAGTATAAGTAATATTGTATAGTATAGTCCAGTACACGTTTATAGTACAGTATAGTAAGTATAGTACAGTACAGTATAGTACAGTATAGTAATAGTATATCAGTACAGACGTTATGTACAGTATATCAGAGTATAGTAATCTAGTATAAAGTAAGCAGTACATATAGTATATGTATAGTACAGTACAGTATCGTATATGTGACAAGTACAGTCATATAGCAGTAAGTATATGAGTACAGTACATGTATAGTACAGTATAGTATAGTACGTATAGTATGAGTAAGATAGTACAGTATCGTATAGTACAGTACAATAGTATATAGTATATAGTACAGTAACAGTTAGTAAGTATAGTACATATAGTAAGTACAGTATAGATATTGTTATAGTTACAGTATAGTGTATCGTATATACAGTGATAGTATATTTACATATAGTATATGTAAGTACATAGTCAGTACAGTAATATCGTATATGAGCAGATCTATTATATAGTATATCTACATATAGTACTTATACTTCTATCATCTAGTATCTTTAGTACAGATTACTAGTACATAGATCAGTATATATAGTACAGTAATAGTATACAGTAGCATATATAGTACGTACATATAGTCAGTAAGTACAGTTAGTATATAGTATAAGTACCAGTATAGTATAGTATAGTCTAGTAACAGTATGCGTAACAGTATAGTAATATAGTTATGTATGTATAGTACAGTAAAGTACAGTATGTATATAGTTAGTACAGTTATGTACAGTATGTATAGTACAGTACAGTACGTATAGTATAGTTACACGTACAGTAAAGTATATCAGGTATAGTATATATACTATATCACGTATATGTAAAGTAGTATTAATGTCAGTAACGTCTATGTACGTGTTATAAGTATAGTATGTAAATAACAGTACATAGTCACGGTATAGTATCGAATAGTAAACTATCAAGTATGTCACGTTTTGTATATCGTAATATGATACACTGTATAGTATAAGTTAAGTATAGTTGTATGTACAGTAAAGTACAGTATAGGTATAGTATAGTATAGTATAGTTATGTTAACAGTATATATTTAGTAATAAGTATAGTATTAGTATATAGTATATATATAGCTCTAAAAGAACTCATTTAGCCTCTGATAAGTTTAATATGTGGTTGAATGGAGTGTTTTGCAGTGTAAATGCTAATTAAAATCTGTGACTTGCTTGTGAAGGACTGATGCTAATTAACCAGTTTAGTTGCGTAGTGAATGGTGATGTTAACCATTTTACGTTGCGCAGAAAATGGGGTGCATAGTCAGTGGAGAGTTAAGAGTTTTTTTGGGGTGTCTTTAAGGCCAAACTTAAAGTGGTGGCAGCGAACGCATTGATTGGTCATATCACGTGTCCCATCGAACTGGCGTTCGTGACACCAATGCTTTGTAAGGAGAATACATTTTCCCCCTGAATCCATACCTCTTCTTTAAAGCAATACATGCTGGCTCTGTGCTGTTGCAGAATCTTTGCCTGACACTGCTGTTTGCTGCCGTTTAGTTTTGTTATCCACAAACTCTCCAAGATCCCTTTCAACACGGGATTCCACGTAACACAGAGCCATTTTATAGATAAGTAGCACAAGGATTTTTAAGTCTAAAATGCATCACCTACATTTATCAACATTGAATCTCATCTGGCCACTTAGCAGCCCAATGTGACATCTATCTAGATCCCCTGTAACGATTGCACATCTTCTGAAGTTTTAAATGGTTGACAAAGTTTTGTGTCGTCAGCAAACACAGAAACCTTGCTGACAATACCACTTCCAAATCATTAATAATAGATAAATAGAAGCGGCCCCAGCACAGAACCCTGTGGCACCCCACTTAGCACTTTAGTCCATAATGATGAAGCCCCATTAACAACTACTCTCTGCTCTCTCATCCTTCATTAACCAATTTTCTATCCATGTACAAATGTGACTCCCCAGACCAGACCTTAGATTATACATTAGTCGCCATGGGGGACTGTATCAAAAGCCTTAGCAAAATCCAAGTAAACTACATCTACTGCTATGTCACGAGTCTAAAGTGTTTTTTTTTTGTACTTACTTACTCATAAAAGCCAAGCAAGTTAGTTTGAAAAGATCTGTTACTGATGAATCCATGTTTATTACAACTTATAAGGTCAGTCCTTGAAACTTACTCTAAATAGTTTTAAGATATTAGTCTATTGCACATCTGGATCCATTCACCCATATTCTCAAGATCGGTTGGAAGCTGCCCCATCAACTGGTACCAAGGTATCCTTTGCACACATTCAGCTTTTAATTGCTACAATACAAGCTGAATAATTGAACCATAAATATCACCATTGGAAAGTACAATCGTTAGTAAATGCCATGGTCGTTAAGTAGTTTATTGGACATTAACAGTCATTATTAGTCATGGTAATGGTAACATCAGTACAGTACACACCTTTCATAATTTACCATCTATAAATAGTGACCATAGGTAAATACTGTGGGTTTATAACTACACCGTTCCAATCCCCTTAAAGGGTACGTCCAATGTTTTTTAAACTTTCTTTTATCTGTTTAACTGAAGAGTGGGAGGTAAATGAGCTATGACTTACCTTACCTGAGCTATGAGGATGAAGAACTTACCTGGATCGTGTTTCCAAGGCCACTGATATTCTCCAACGCCACTGACATTCTCTGACATATCCCCAGTCTTTTGCATTTTGCATGCATGCAGACAGTGCAAAGGAGCATGGATGCGTCGTAGACCGTCAGAGAATCTGGCACTGGAGCGATCTGCAGGTAAGTTCTTCATCCTAGAATCTGGCACTGGAGCGATCTGCAGGTAAGTTCTTCATCCTCTCCTACACATTTTACTGAAGAACGGAAGGTAAGGCAAAGCTCATTATCCTCCTGTTATTCAGTTAAACAGATAAAAGAAAGTTAAAATCGGTGGACATTCCCTTTAATATTTCCAATCTTCCCATCAAACAATGTTATCGAAAATGAGGAGAATCCATTCCATACTCAAATATGAAACACGTAGATTTGGTAACTATTTGGATATGTTACTTTTAGCTAAAGCCAAGCAACAGGGTAATTCCTGAATAGGGGATGGCGGTTCGTGGATCCGAACCCCGATCCGCTGCGGATTATCCCGTTCGGAACGGGCGATTTCCGCCTTCCGAACCGCGGATTTCTCGTATTTCGAAAATTTCGAAAATACGAGCATTTCTCTTATTTCGTAAGTCCGTATTTTCGAAATTTTCGAAAATTTTCGAAAATACGAGAAATCTCGTATTTCGAGGATATTTTTCCTTTTAATGGGTCCGCTCGCGGATTTCGAATTTCGATTTTTAGAAAAATCGCGGATCCTCGAGCGGACTGGATTTTGCGAAGTTCGGACATCTCTAATCCTGAACACACCTATGGAAGCAACCATATAGATCCTTGCTTTGAGTGCAATGGTAGACCATGGTTGGAAGTCAGATATTTGATAGGAAAGCACCATGACATTAGTCTTAAACACCCATGTATTTTAATGCTTCATACACAGGGTACACAGACAATGTAACGTTTTGGTACACAACTTTACCTCATCAGACAACACATTTTTTTGTCTGATGAAGGTACAGCTTGTGTACTGAAACGTTTTACACTGTCTGTGTACCCTGTGTATGAAGCATTAAAATGCATGAGTGTTTAATAGAGATGTTCAAAACTGTTGAGTTTCATTTCGGTTTCGAATTTTCATAAATTTTAGAAAATTTCTAAAGTTTAAAAAGTTCGTGTTTTGATTTTCGAAAAAATTATCTAGTTTCGATTTTTAATTTTCGATAATTATCTACTTTGAATTTTCAAAGAAAATCGAACATTCGAAAAATTCGGGGTTCCGTGAAATTCGGGAGTTCCGAAAGTTCGGTGGGATTCGAAACCCTTAGATTCGATTCCAAACTGGGTTCTAATCGAACCCACATTACATCTCTCATGTTCAAGACTGATGTGCATGGTGCTTTCCTATCATTTGCTTTAGATAAAGGATAACTAAGGCTTGGACATCCGTGCTGTAGATAAAGGCAGACTCAACATTCTGTAAATTAAGTACAGGGAATTGATAGAGCCCTCATGTCAAGCCTCTAGCTATCTAATAATATAAATACAGTACGAGGCAATGGTTTCTGTTTTCTTCTTTGTTAAGATGCTAATGTAATCGTTAGCCCACACATTCTCCATAATAGGAACTCTGCATTACTGTGTGTGGGCATTTTTCATGTTTTTAAAAGAGATACTTATTTTCCAAGGACATTTTTTGCCTTTTATATTTGCTACAATGAATTTCATCAAATCGCTGACATCTTATCCTAAACAAATAATGAAAATTTCATCCTAAGCAACATGGTCTTGTTTAAAGGGACTGTTCAGTGGAAATTACCAATATTTGTTAAATTGTTAGTTTGTGTAATGCCTTCTTAGTTATTCTACATATTCTCTCCCATTATGAATAATCAGTTGATTTCATACCCTTTGCTGTTCCCTACTGTTGACATTAGTGAGCTGACATTTCAGGTTCTAACGGTCCTTTTTCCCAGAATGCACCACATCCTTGGAATGTTCCTAACAGTAATTTCTACTGATTGGCTGTTGGATGGGTCAAACATGCTCAGATCTCTACTGAGCAACTGAATCAACCCAGGCGCTGGATCAAGGGCAAGACCATAACGGTCTCTACTAGGGGTCCTGCAAACAGGAAGTCAGTATTTCGGTTACATTTATTTATACACAGACACAATGCTGAATGGACAGGTTAAGGTCATTGGGATGGAAAAATACTGCGCTTTTTTCTTATAAGTACATGTATTTACACTGAACTTCCCCTTTAATGTCTGTAACTAGCCTGTGTTTCTTGGCCAATGCTGTAGTTTTGGTGGTACCAAGAGAATCCGTAAAAAGAAAATAAATAATCCACAAATTTGCCAGAACTCGGACTTTGTATCATTTTTGTCTTTTTCTGATTTTTCAAAACTGCAAAACCGTTTTCGGAAATTCTCGAATGTTCAAAATTCTTTGAATATAAAAATCTAAAATTTTCTATATTTCAAGTAACTTCGAATTTAAAAAATCAAAATTTTTTCTAAATTTCTAGAAATCTCAAAAATATTACCCGGAATGTCAAAACAGGAACACGTGACGTTTCCGGTACTGGAAAGATTTTGAGCATTGATACGTGTTCCCCAAACCATTTCCCAGGTCCCTGAGCCATGTACAGTAAGTTGACACTTGATAAAGGCCACTGTGCCGAAACGTTGTGTGTTGTTTGTATTTTTGCTTTAATAAAGAAGGGATTCCCCCTATTGGATACAATCTGACGACTGGACAGCCTTATATATTTTTATACTGTGGGAATGTACAGTAAGGGCTAGGCCACACTAGCGCCTTTTACGTACGTTTACGCACGCGTTTCGCGCTAGCGTTTGCGCCCTCGATTTCCGCTAAAATGGAAATCGCGGGAACGTGAAAATTCCCGTGAATTCCGATGCGCATGCGATTGCACGTCCATTCGCATTTTGGTAACGCATGCGTTCACCATTTTTGGTAATGCTCGCGATTTTGTGCGCGATTCTTGTGCGTGGCAGTGTGGCCTTACCATTGCTATTTATACTTTCTGATTTTTTAACACATGTTGACTTTAATGTATCTGGACTTCAAACATTGTATCCCAAACCACATTGAAGGCTTATTTTATATTCCATCTGTCCTGCTATCGGTGCATGGGAAGAGAATACTCAGAGGAAACCTTTCTAAGCATTGAGGAACTTTTTTACCATTCTTACCATTCTCCTGCTGGTTAGTTCTTGTTGAATGACGCTGGAATAAGAGAATGTTCCTTGTCTTTAAATTCATAGCACTGTGGATTGGTCCTTTGTTCCTAGAACTGACTTAACGGGCAAACTATTTAGAAATCACCTCTGCCAGTATTTTTTTGGCATTGTCTTGAATTCTAAAGCTTTTCCCTCTCAGGGATCAGATAAGTAAGCCCGGATAAGATGCTTTAGCCTGTTGAAGATTAGACTGGTAGAGTAAGGACAAAATAGTGAAATCGAATGTCTTGACATATTTAGGATTTCCTAACAGCCTTTAAATCTGTTGAGTCGAACACAGAGAAAAGAAACAGGTTTATTTTTGTGTTCCTGGCTGTTTAATAGCTCAGGTTGGGAAAAAGTCTGGTGTCTGATATCAAAAACAGGGCATTAAAATGTTCAGAATACGTACGGTGAACTGCTTCCCGTAGAATCATAGTGTACGGCGATAAAATGGGGTATTTAATTGCTCCAGAGACTGTCAGCCTTATCCAGATCCTATGCACAAGGCTCTTATTTATCAGGAGTGGGCCCTCGCATATGTTGGAGGCAGGGTGTTGCTGAACTACCACTCTAGGTGGAATGCATAAAATGGGCGCCAGGCTTGGTTTTTTTTGCCTCCTCTGGTATCACCTAGTTAGGTAGGGTTAAAAAAAAAAAAGGTTGAATTAGGTTATGTACTTGATGGACGTATGTTTTTATTCAACCTTAATTACTATGTTACTATCTTATTTATTAACAGAACAATATTAATAAGGCATTGCAATTAGCACAATAGAGGTGACAGCATGGCACAGATATCATATAAACACTCACAAACCAGAAACAGCATACGGTAAATAACAATCAGCTTGTTAGTGCCACCCCAGCTCTCAGGTCACTGTAGTTGAATCTTCTACCCCTATGTCTGGCATTATGTCCCTATTGTTGGGTGGTATACCCAGGACTCTAGTCCTTACTAAGTCTCCTTGTTGGAGCTCAGGCTGGTCACTAGCTACACTACTCCTACCTATCACTCCTGGAGTGATCTATAACAGAATCTAATCTCACATTAACTAGCCCTACCGGTTATCTTTGTCCCAGGCTCGTCCCCTCTCGACTGGGGGAACTCCAGGATGTAGTAAGAGAAAGATCACATGGTTGATCACACTTTTATACTTTTGCACAGCGACCCCTACTGGCCAAATCCTGCCAGAACAAGAAGACTAAAGGGTAACTAGTTTACCAATTCCCTACATTAGTAATATGGCCGTAAGTTCTTCCCTGTTTATCCAACCATCGATTCCACTAAAAATATTCCTTCCTGACTCCAAATGGCAATTAGATAAATCCCTAGATACTTTATGCACCATCAGGGTTATTCAATAAAAGTTCTAATCGTTTAAAATGGTGCTAATTTTGCCCCAACCAATCAGATCTTATTTAACATTTGAAAGCTAACATCTGATTGGTTGGGGCAAAATAAGCACCATTTTTAACTATAAGAACTTTTATTGAATCTCCCTGCATTTTGCTTGGTTCTAGAAAGGTATCAAATCTTCACCCTCCCTTAAATCCATCCAATGAATCTGCCATTATCACTAGAGATGGCCGGTTCGCAGATCCGAACCCGGATCCGCTGCGGATTTATCCCATTCGCGAACGGCAGATTTTCCAGTTTTTACGCCTTCCGAACTTCCGAACTGCGGATTTCTCATATTTTTGAAAATTTTCGAGAATACTATTTTCGAAAATTTTCGAAATTACGAGGAATTCTCGTATTTTCGAGGATTTTTTCATTTTAATGGGTCCGCTTGCGGATTTTCAAATGAAAATTCGCGGATCCTCGAGCGGACCGGATTTTGCGAAGTTCGGACATCTCTAATTATCACATCCCCTTCTACAGTTTTACTGTTCTCACGGTAAAGAACCAAGAGACGAGATGTTCATTGTTATCTCAGAAGAACTTGATGTTCAAAGTTGATTCCAGGTTTGCAAATAGTTTCTTATGTTTAGTGTCAGAGACGGGGGACACTTCAAACCATTATTAAAAGATCAGTATATGTTTGAAATTATTTAAATGAACCAAACACAATTTATTCACTGTTGCATCTTTCCCAAGCAACCAACAAACGAAAGCTGGAGACCCACAAGGACTCGGAAACCAATGTGAGAAGCATCCTCCACCGTTTCTTGTTTCAGAAGCTACAAAATACAGAAAGGATCATTTTCTTAAAGAGACGTTTCCTGGGGCTTTGTGTCTGAAGCACTAAAGATTTTATCTAGCGTAACATTACATACCGCATGGTCCATTCGTATTAATGATCGCTTGACTCACTATAGGGAACGGGAAAGTTTACTCTAGGAACAAACAAGAGTTTAGCAGATTAATTTATGGTGTCACACTGATATTTTCATTTCGCAATCCAGGATAGAAGAGAACCCTTTGGAGAAAGCTCTACTGTTGTGAGAAATAATTATTAGCGACATAAATGTAACGTTTTTTTTTTAGCTAGGCCTTTAATGGCGAGAAAGCGCATGCTGTGACACGTGCCTGTTAGCTTAGCTTCTAACAGACAGGAATGGTTGGAGCGTGAAGAGAGCATTTGTTGTACGTCTTTAGCAGAGTGTTACATCTGGTGTTTTTAAAGAGACAGCAAAGCTTTTCATACAGAATCTTCATATTATTTCATCTGTTCAGTATAATTCATCCTTTACCCTTTATCTGTTTATAAATACCTTTTTCAAAAACATTTTTTTACTGTGATTTAAAGGGGAACTTAACTCAGACAGACATTAGTGTAGGCAACCAACAGATTTTTTTAAAGACCAGCTTCACCTTTTAACTAACAACTTTCTATGGAATTGTGATCTCTTTGTGCTGTAGCAAACATATTAACAGATAAAGGCTAGTCTTATCTCATGATATCTGTGGGCATCTTACTTATTATTTCTCATTTTTAACTAATATTTCTCAATTTTTAAACAACTGTTGTAGTATTCTAGTAGTGGTGTAGTATCACATCATTATGATTATTTATTACAAATAACCTGTGTAGGGAAATGATAAAAACGGGAAGCATAAGTGTGCTCAGCCTCTTTCTGACTTCCTGGAGTTTCCTCAGAGGACATGGGACAAGCCTGGGACCTAGATAACAGGTACGAGGCCCAGTTAATGTGATATTATATTCTGTTATAGATCACTCCAGGAGTGATAGATGGGAGTAGGGTAGCTAATGAGCAGCCTGAGCTCCAACAAGAAGATTTAGTAAGGACTAGAGTCCTGGGTATGCCATCCAACAATAGGGACTAAGTGCTAGACATAGGGGTAGAAGATTCCACTACAGTGAACTGAGTGCTGGGGTGGCACTAACAAGCTGATTGTTATTTATGCTGTTTCTGATTCCTCCTGGTTTGTGAGTATTTATGTGTTATCTATGTCACCTCTATTGTGCTACATGTTAAATAGTGTAAAACTCACCCTGGCGAATTTTCTATATTTTATTAATAGGATATGATAAATAGTATAAAACTCACCCAGGGGAATTTTCTCTATTTTATTAATGGGATATGATAAATAGTGTAATACTCACCCAGGTGAATTTTCTCTATTTTATTAATAGGATATGATAAAAATAGTGTAATAAAACTTCCACCCAGTGCATTTTCTCTATTTCTATAATAGGATATGCTAAATAGTGTAAAAGTCACCCAAAGCAAATTGTCTCTATTTATAATAGGATATGATAAAACTAGTGTTAAAACTCCCACAGCGAATTTATCTATTGACTTAAGATATGATTGATAAATAGTGTAAATATCACCCAGCAAAGGTTCCTCTATGTTTAATAGGAGTGATTAAATAGTGTAAAACTCACAGGGAATGGTCTCTATTGTATTTAATAGACTTGAAAAATAGGTACAGAATCACAGGGAAATTTTCTCTATTGTATTTAAGAGGATATGGTAATAGGTAAAACACACACAGGGAACATTCTCTCAGTTATTAATAGGATAGATAATAGTGGATGTTAACATCACACCCAGGGAATTGTCTCTTTATTAATAGGATAGATAAATCGTGTAAAAATCACCCCGGCCGAATTCCTCTATTTATTAATAAGATATGGATTAAATAGTGTAAATCTCACCCCAGGCAAAGTTTCTCTGGTTATTAATAGGATAGGCTAATACAGTGTAACAACTCACCCAGGCGAATTGTCTTTATTTTATAATAGGATATATAAAATAGTGTAAACCCTCACCCAGCAAATGTCTGTATCTTTATTAATAGGATATGATAATAGTTGCTATAAACTCACCCAGGCGAATTTTCTCTTATTTATTCATAAGATTTATGATAAAGTGTAAATTCACACAGGCGAAATTTTCTCTATGTTATTAATCGGGGAGATGATAAATAGTGTAAAAACCACCCAGCGCGCATTGTCTCTATTTATTAATAGGATATGATAAATAGTGTAACAAACCCACCCAGTGGTGAATTTTATCTATTTATAATAGGATATGATAAAGAGTGTAAACACTCACCCCAGGTGGAATTTTCTCTATTTTATTACTAGGATATGATAAAAATAGTGTACAAACTCACAGGCGAATTTTCTCTTATTTTATTATTAGGATATGATAAATAGTGTAAAAACTCACAAGGCGAATTTTCCGATTTTAAATAGATATGATACTAGTGTTAACAACTCACCCAGGGCATTTCTCTATTTTAGTAATGGATATGATAAATAGCGTAAAAAACTCACCCAGGGAATTTTCTATTATTTTATAATAGGATATGATCATAGTGTAAATAACCCAGGTGAAATTTCTCTATTTTATTAAAAGATATGACCATAGTGATAACACTCACCCGGAAATTTTCTCTATGTTATTAATAGGATATGAAAATAGTGTAAAAAAATCACCAGGGTAATTTTCTCTATTTATTAATAGGATATGAAATAGCGTAAAAAACTCACCAGGGAACATTTTCTCTATTTATTTAATAGGTATGATAACTAGTGTTTAAAACTCACCCAGTTGAATTTTCTATTTTATTATAGGATATGGTAATAGTGTAAAAACAACCCCGGGGAACACTCTTTTATTATAGGTATATGATTAAATAGTGTAAAACACACCCAGGTGAATTGTCCTATTTTATTAATAGGATATGTAAATAGTGTAAAACTACCAGGCGAAGTTCTCTTTTTATTAATAAGATATGATAAATAGTGTAAATCTCACCCAGGCAAAGTTTCTCTATGTGATTAATAGGATATGCTAAATGTGTAAACCAATCACCCCCAGGTCGAATTGTCGCTGGTATTTAATAGGATATGTAAATAGTGTAAAAACTCTCACCCAGGCAAATTGCGGATTTATTAATAGGATATGATAAATAGTGTTAAACTCACCCAGGGCGAATTTTCTTATTTGATTATAAATATGATAAATAGTGTAAATTACAAGGCGAAATTTTCTCTATGTTAAAGAGGTATGATAATAGTGAAAAACTCACCAGGCGAATTGTCTCTATTTTCTTAATTAGGATATTGAAAATAGTGTAAAACCCACCCAGGTGAATTTTCTCTATTTTAAATAGGATATGATAATAGTGTAAAACTCACCCAGGTGAATTTTCTCTATTTATCATGGATATGATAAATAGTGTAAAACTACCAGGCGAATTTTCTCTATTTTATTAATAGGATATGATAAATAGTGTTAAAATACCAGGCGAATTTTCTCTATTTATATAGGGATATGATAATAGTGTTAAAACCACCCAGGGGAATTTTCTCTATTTTCTTAATGGATATGATAAATAGCGTTAAAACTCACCCGGGAATTGGAATTTCTCTATTTATTAATAGGATATGATAAATAGTGTTAAACTCAACCAGGTGAATTTTCTCTTTGTATTAATAAGAATGTGATAAATAGTGTAAAACCAACCAGGCAAATTTTTATATGTTCTTAATAGAATGATAATAGGTAAAACTAACCCAGCGAATGGTCTCTATTATTAATAGGATATGAAAATAGTTGTAAAACCACCCAGGTGAATTCTCTATTTATGAATAGGATATGAAAATAGTGTAAAACTCACCAGGTGAATTCTTATAGTTATTAAGGTGTGGAAAAATCACCAGGTGAACAGGCTCATTTGGTAAGAGGACATGATAAATAGTGTAAACTCACCAGGTGAATTGCTAGTGTATAATAGGAAGGGGACAGGTCCCAAGCTACGTGGGCGGCGGCTGTAAAAATAACTGTTTGGTTTTCTGTGACAACACCACCCAGGGGGGAATTCTCTATTTTATTAATAGGATATGATTAAATAGTGTAAACACACCCAGGTGCATTGTCTTATTTTATTAATAGGATAGATAATAGTGTAAACTCAAACCAGCGATATTCTTCTATTTATTTTAATAGGATATGATAAATAGTGTAATTCACCCAGGTGAATTTTTCTATTTTATTAATCTGGATATGATAAATAGTGTAAATACAAACTCCTCCGGGAATTCTCTATTATATAAAGGATATGATAAATATGTTAAAACTTACCGGGGAATTTTTCTATTTTATTAATAGGATATGATGAAATAGTGTAAACACCCCGGTGAAGTTTTCTCTATTTATTATAGGAATGTAAATAGTGTAAAACCACCAGGGGATTTCTCTATTTTATAATAGGAATGATAAGAGTGTAAAACACAACCAGGGGAACATCTCTATTTTATTAATAGGATATATATAAATAGTTGTAAAACTCACCCAGGCAAATTTTCTTTCTATTAATAGGGACATTTTTAGTATTGGTATGTACAGCTCATTACCAAACCAGTTCCATTGAAATGGGAAACCTCCATAGTGCTATGCTTGTGAAGGTTCTCATTCATCCAGGTCATGGTATCATCTGTTAGTATTCAATAGATACAACTGGACTTGAAATGTGAGTTTTGAAGACGTTTCGCTAGTATCCGACTGGGCTTTCTCAATAGAAATGACTTGTACAAGAATCTGTGGCAATTAGTACCCTGGAAAATCCCCAATTAGCATATCACAGCCAGGTGTTAGGGTGTGTGATTAGATGTGGTAAGAGGTGTTATAGGAACGCCCAGAGTAAGGTGTTAAAACAGCAAGTACATGGCAGACAGGTGGTTTACAGAAAACCAACACACACGATCAGTATTTGATGTTGACTCCCACACCCTTAGATCACAAGGGGGGATCATCAGAACCCTGCAACACAGAGCCGAGAACATCCCCACTAGCCACAGAGGGAAGGCACAAGAAATGAAACATCTCAGAGGAGCCCTTAAAAATTGTGGATACCAGACTGGGCCTTTGTCAAAAGAAGTAGAAGGGGAAAGAAAAGAACACGAATACCAAAGTGAAGGGAAAAAGACAGGGAGGAAGAAACATGGTCACCCATAGTTAGCAGGGGTCTCCGAGAAATTAAGAAGAATTTTCAAAAAAACTCGTATCCTGTCTGCTTTAAACCGAACAACACACCGAGGCAGCAATTCGGTAAATCCGAAAGACCCAGACCAAAACACAAGAAAAGCGACTCATATATGCAGTGCAGTGCAGTGAAGAATGCTCTGATTGTATGTGGGGGAGACCAAACAGCAACTGCATCAACGTATGGCCAGCACAGAAGAGCCAATTCTGGTCAGGACTCAGCCGTGTATCTGCAATCTAAGGATAAAGGACATACCTTTGAAACTTGTTAATGTTAACATACTGGCGAAGGAACGTGATGTTCAAGAGAGGTGTTAAGGAGGCCATTTATGTGAAAATAAAGAAACCAAGCCTAATAGAGGTGGGGGGGTTCGACACCAACTGTCTGCCATGTACAATGCTGTTTTAACACCTTACTCTGGGCGGTCCTATAACACCTCTTAGCCACTTGTCCAATCACACCCTAACACAGGCTGTGATATGCTAATTGGGATTTTCCAGGGTACATAATTGCCACACGATTCTTTGTACAAGTCATTCTGAATTGAGAAAGCCAGTCGGAGACTACGCAACGTCTTCAAGAACTACATTTCAGTCCAGTTGGATCTAATTGAATACAACAGATATCCCATAGTGCTGTGTAAGAAATGGAACATTCTAGAGCAATTTCTCTTTTCGGCGCGATACCACACTTAATGCAATGAATAAGATGAAACTAGCGGTACACATAAGTAAGAGTCAAAGTGCTCACCAGTCTTACATAAACAATGTGTGTTTATGTCACAATAATACGTGACGTTCAGAGTCTTTGCGACCCCTTCCTCAGAAGTGAAACAATTTCGTTACACATCGCCGCATTGATCACTTTTCATCGAAAGCGAAAATGAGCATTTTTTATAAATTGGCGAAAATAGGCTTATTTGTCATTGCGATGTCCTGCAATAGCGGGATGGCGATCTTTTATAAATGCCCCTATGTTTCCATTCCCTCGCATGTCCTTCGCCAGGTTTGGTGTCACGGCGCGCTCTTTGGGATGTTTCCCGATGATATTTCTGACGTTCAGTTCCACATCTTTGGCTATATTCTACTGCTTCTGTTGGTCCTGAGAGTGCAGCGTCAGACTCAAATTCCTAGCATATCCTGATTCTAATTATTGCTTGGTTCTTGCTCTGATTGGTCTACGTTTCGGTTTCCTGTTCCTTCTTTTGCCCGGTATAAACGTCTGGTTTGTCTCTGATCATTGTGTGTCTAGATTTCTCTTTGTTGAATTCTCCTTCCCCAACTTAGATCCTTGGCTGCATTTTGTCTGGAACATGTCCTTTAATACAGGAAGTCTGTCGCTCCTCTACCAATGATATTGGGAGGTCAGAATAATCATCCAACCTCCCTGCCCCAGGTACTTTTCATTTCAAGTAGTGTTTAATTTGTGTGTGTGCAGTTATTGGAAACCTATTTTCAGAACCTATTGACAGCTATAGATTACATTTCCAGAAGAATTTGAATGAATTCAATACATTTCTGTTTTATTTATTTATGAGGTACAAATAACCACTTGGTAAACTAAATCGTAATTCCCAGACGACAGAACTTGACAACTGCAAAAAAAATAAAAACAACCAACCTGATGAAATATCTCATGTATAGGTTCATTTTATATAATAACTATTTTTCATTTTTGTGAATGAATATTTATAGCGGATTTATTTGTTCCTTCCATTTAATCATTTTTCATGCACGAGCGTGGATCTGTCATTACGTTTCAGCGACAAGACAGATGTCACTTTCTCTTGCGTGTTAAGGAGAACGAATGTCTATAATGAATTGAGATCAGGGATGATATACCAATTTGCTACACTTTTTAACCTTCAATATTTTAATAGTTGCCTAAAAATGTATATTATTGTTGGTGATGCACAAGAAAGTAAGCTTAATAATGAAAGGTTTTTAAGGTATTCGTTAGCATTTAAAATTAAAATTATATAGCGATACCGTATATACTCGAGTATAAACCGACCCGAGTATAAACCGAGTATAAACATCTTGAATGCCCCCCTCCCCCTCAGTTCAGTTTGTACCTGTGGGCTCTTCTCCCTGTGGACTCCTGTGACTCTTCTCCCTGTGGACTCTTCTCCCTGTGGACTGTTCTCCCTGTGGACTCTTCTCCTGTGGACTCTTCTCCTGACTCTCTCCCTGTGGACGACTCTTCTCCATCCAAGGGCTTCCTCGCAGGTACCGTATCGGCATTCCGGCAGCCGCGCGCCCATTCCTGTACTGGCGCGCCGGCTGACGTCACTGCCCGGCCCGGGCTTGGCGCGGGCAGTGACGTCAGGCCGGCGCGCCAGTGCGAAAAAGATCGCACGGCTGCTGGAATGCCCAGGTAGTGGTTGACTCGAGTTAAACCGAGTCCGAGTTTTCAGCCTGAAAAACTCGGTTTATACTCGAGTATATACGGTAGTTACACAGGGGATCACCTAAACTATGTTAATATACAATTTCTTAAAGGGCAAGTCCACCTTAAAATCCAAACTATTGACTATCAGTAATCTGCCTGCAACCCCGACTCTTTAACATGTATTTGTACCAGATATCAGCCTCCTCTGCTCAATGAGCTTTTTATCAGATTGGCATGTGCAGAGGAAACAGCAGGTGAAACAGCAGTCAATCATTGGTTGTGATGCCAGTTGTCACAGATTGATTGACTGCATGGAGGGAGTTCGGGGCAGGTACTGACAATTGGTCAGTTTCTTGTTTTAAGGGTTGTATTTTACTGGGGTTTTGAAATCTATGTTTCTATAACGTACAAGATTCCACATATAGAGCATTGCTGTGCCATTTATCAGGTCTGAGTTCAAGCATAAAATAGAATATAAATTCTAAGACGCATTCTAACGATGTATGAACATTATACCTAGAGAAAAACCAGGGGCTGAAACTTCAAAGGTGGAAAGAAAGGGATTTTTTGTAGATATGAAAGGGGCAGGTTACAGGTTAATTAAGAAATCGCTGCCTCTGAATATTTAAAGGTTTTTACTCATTGCGGCCAATGAAGAACATATTGAAAATAACCAGGGTTGCAAGGGTGAAAATACATAGAAAAATATTCAAAGAAACACCAAGAATTGTAAAATGATTCCTCTCCGGAACATTCGCAAACCCACGAAATAGATTGTGTGAGTCAAAAAATAATTACATACAGTGTGTCTATTACAGATACAGCATCCTTGATGTCTGGGTTTTTAACAGGTCCTGTAAAATGGTTTTCTGGCATCCAAGCAACATATTTGGCTTCTCTGACACCTTTGATATTCAATGGGGTATATTTATTTAATGGGGTATATTTATTTAATGGGGTATATTTATTTAATGGGGTATATTTATTCAATGGAGGTATATTTATTTAATGGGGTATATTTATTTAATGGGGTAATTTATTTAATGGGGTATATTTATTCAATGGGGTATGATTAATGAGGTAATTTATTAATGGAGGTATTATTTAATGGGGTATATTTATTCAATGGGGTATATTATTAATGGGGTATATTTATAATGGGGGTATATTATTCATGGGGTATATTATTTATGGGTTATTATCGGGTTATTATAATGGGGTATATTTATTTAATGGGGGATATTTATTCAATGGGTATTATTATTTAATGGAGTATATTTATTCAATGGGGTATATTTATTCAATATATATTCAGTGGGGTATATTTATTTAATGGGGTATATTTATTTAATGGGGTATTTTTATTCAATGGGGTATATTTATTCAATGGGGTATATTTATTTAATGGGGTATATTTATTCAAGGGTATGTTTATTCAATGGGGTTATATTCAATGGGGTATATTTATTTAATGGGGTATATTTATTCAATGGGGTATATTTATTTAATGGGGTATATTTATTCAATGGGGCATTTTTATTCAATGGGTTATTTTTATTTCAATTGGGTATATTTATTCAATGGGGTATATTTATTTAATGGGGTATATTTATTCAATCGGGTATATTTATTTAATGGGGTATATTTATTTAATGGGGTATATTTATTTAATGGGGTATATTTATTTAATGGGGTATATTTATTTAATGGGGTATATTTATTCAATGGTGTATATTTATTTAATGAGGTATATTTGTTTAATGGGGTATATTTATTCAATGGGGTATATTATTCAATGGGGTATATTTATTCAATGGGGTATATTATTTAATGGAGTATTATTTATTCAATGGGGTATATTTATTCAATATATATTCAGTGGGGTATATTTATTTAATGGGGTATTTATTTAATGGGGTTATTTCAATGGGGTATATTTATTCAATGGGGTATATTTATTTAATGGGTATATTATTCAATGGGGTATATATTTATATGGGGTACATTTATTCAATGGGGCATTTTTATTCAATGGGTATTTATTCAATTGGTATATTTATTCAATGGGGTATATTTATTCAATGGGGTATATTTATTTAATGGATGGATATTATTATGGGTTATATTTATTTAATGGGGTATATTTATTTAATGGGGTATATTTATTTATTGAGGTATATTATTAAGGGTATATTTTTTTAATGGGGTATATTTATTTAATGGGTATATTTATTTAATGGGGTATATTTATTTAATGGGGTATATTTATTTAATGGGGTATGTTTATTTAATGGGGTATGTTTATTTAATGGGGTATATTTATTTAATGGGGTATATTTATTCAATGGGATATATTTATTCAATGGGGTATATTTATTTAATGGGGTAATTTATTTAATGGGGTATATTTATCAATGGGGTATATTTATTCAATGGGGTATATTTATTCAATGGGATATTTATTAATGGGATATTTATTTACATGGGTATATTTTAATGGGTATATTTATTTATGGGTATATTTATTCAATGGGGTATATTTAATATGGGGTTATTTATTTAATGGAAGGGTATATTTATTCAATGGGTTAATTATTCAAGGGGTATATTTATTTAAAGGGGTATATTTATTTAATGGGGTATTTATTCATGGGGTATATTTATTTAATGGAGTATTTATTCAATGGGGTATATTTATTAATATTATCATGGGGGGTATTTTTTTTAAAAACAAATTGAATTTTTTGTTCAATTTTGGGGTTATATTTATTTAATGGGGTATATTTATTCAATGGGGTATATTTATTCAATGGGGTATATTTATTCAATGGGGTATATTTATTTAATGGGGTATATTTATCAATGGGGGTATATTTATTTAATGGGGTATATTTATTCAATGGGGCTATTTATCAATGGGTATTTTTATTAATGTGGGTATATTTTTATGGGGTATATTTATTATTCAGGGGGGATATTTATCATGGGGTAATTTATTTTAATGGGGTATATTTATTTCAATGGGGTTATTTATTCAATGGTGGTATTATATTATTTTTATTTTAGGGGTATATTTATAATGGGGTATATGTATTAAGGGTTATTTAATGGGGTATATTTATTCAATGGGGTTATATTTTTTTAATGGGGTTTATTATTAATGGGGTATATTTATTTATTTATGAAGGGGTTTTTATTACTGGTATTTTATTTAATGGGTATATTTATTTTAATGGGATATTTATTCATGGGATTTATTCAAGGGTATATTTATTTAATGGGGTATATTTATTTAATGGGGGTATATTTATTCAATGGGGTATATTGTTAATGGGGTATATTTATTAATGGGGTATATTATCTCAATGGGGTATATTTATTCAATGGTATATTTCTTTAATGGGGTATTTATTAGGGTAATGGTATATTTATTTAATGGGTATATTTATTTAATGGGGTATATTTATTCAATGGGTTATATTTATTCAATGGGGTATATTTATTAAATGGGGTATATTTATTTAATGGGGTATATTTATTTAATGGGGTATATTATTTAATGGAGTATATTTATTCAATGGGGTATATTTATTCTGGGGTATATTTTATGGGGTATATTATTAATGGGGTATATTTATTCAATGGGTATTTATTCAATGGGTATATTATTAATGGGATATTATTTAATGGGGTATATTTATTCAATGGGTATATTTATTCAATGGGGTATATATTTAATTGGGGTATATTTATTCAATGGCGGTATATTTATTTAATGGGGTATAGTTTATTCATGGGGTATATTTTATTCAATGGGGTTATTATTATTTAATGGGGTATATTTATTCAATGGGTTATTTATTCAATGGGGTATATTATTAAATGGGGTATATTTTTCAATGGGGTTATTATTTTAATGGGGTATATTTATTAATGGGTATTTTATTAATGGTATTTTTCAATGGGGTATTTATTAGGGGTTTTCATATTATTCAGGGGTTATGTATATTTATAATGGGTATATTATTAATGGGGATATTTATTCAATGGGGTAATTTAGTTAATGGGGTATATTTATATTAGGGGGGTATATTTATTTCAATGGGGTATATTATTTAATGGGGCCTATATTTTATTCAATGGGTATATTTTATTTAAGATGGGGTATATTTATTTATAATGGGGTATATTTATTCACTGGGTTATTTATTCAATGGGGTATATTTATAAGGGGGTATTTATTTAATGGGCGTTTATTATCATGGGTATATTTATTAATGGGGTATATTTTAATGGGTTATTTATTCAATTATTAGTGGGTAATTTATTTATGGGATATTTATTTAATGGGGGTATTTTATTCATGGGGTATTCGTATTTATTCAATGGGGTATATTATTCAATGGGGTATATTTTTAATGGGGTATATTTATTCAATGGGGTTTTATTAGGGTTTTTAATGGGGATTTTATTAATGGGTATTTATGCATGGGTTATTATTCATTCTTATGGGTATATTTATATGGGGTCTATTATTCAATGGGGTATATTTATTCAATGGGGTATATTTATTTAATGGGGTTTATTTATCAATGTCGGGTATATTATTTAATGGGGTATTTTATTATGGGTTATTTATTTAATGGGGTAATTTATTTAATGGGGTATATTTATTCAATGGGGTATATTTATTTAATGGGGTATATTTATTTAATGGGGGTATATTTATTCAAGGGGTATATTTATTAAGGGTATATTTATTTAATGGGGTATATTTATTTAATGGGTATATATTATAGGGTATGTTTATATGGGGTATATTTATTAATGGGGTATATTTATTCAATGGGTATATTTATTCAATAATGGATTATATTTTATTCAAGGGTATATTTATTAATGGGGTAGATTTCTTTAATGGGGTACTTTTAACGGTATAATTCGGGGAATTAATGGGTAATTATTCAATGGGGTATATTTATCAATGGGGTATATGTATTTAAATGGGTATATTTTTCATGGGGTATATTTATTCAATGGGGATGGGTATATTATTTATGGGGTATATTATTTCAATGGGTTTATATTTTATTAAGGGGTATATTTATTAAATGGCGGTATATTTATTTAATGGGGTTATGATTTATTCAATGGGGGTATATTGATTTAATGGGTATTATTAATGGGGTATATTTAATTAAGGGATATAGTATTCAATGGGGTATATTTATTTAATGGGGTATATTTATTTAATGGGGTATATTTATTCAATGGGGTATATTTATTCAATGGGTATATTTATAATGGGGTTATATGTTATTCAATGGGTATATTTATCACTGGGGTATATTTATTTAATGGGGATATTTTATTTAATGGGTATATTTATTCAGGGATATTTATTAATGCGGGTATATATCAGGGGGTATATTTATTCAATGGGGTATATTTATTAAATGGGGTATATTTATTCAATGGGGTATATTTATTCAATGGGGTATATTTATTTAATGGGGTATATTTATTCAATGGGGTATATTTATAAAGGAGAGTGATTCTTAAATTATTCCTCATCATAATATTCCTTTATTACGTTATGATGCTGTGCAGTATTTAAAGGCCATGTCCACCCTTAAAACAAAAAATTGGTGACTTGTCAGTTACAGTATCTGCCCGATACTCTCATGATATTTTGAACAGTTTATTACATGTATTTGTAACCAGATATTTGATCATAAATTCTATTCCTTTCTGGCAAAGGTATCCCCCTCCTCCCTCTGCTCAATGAGCTTTTTATAAGGTTGAGCAAGTGCAGAGGAGGCATCAGGAGAGACAGCAGTCAATCATTGGTTGTGATGTCAGTTATCATAGCCTTGATTGACAGCATGGTAATACATCTAATAATGTGCTGAATATATCAGATGGGGTTAGGGGAAGTTACGAACGTGTAACCATTCGTTTGTTATAAGATTGGCCATGCCCTTTATTAATGCAATCACTTTTTTCAGGAGGAACAGTATTTAAGGCCGTAGGGTACCAATATGATACTGCACCTTTATAAATTTGCCCCATAGGGAGAAACAGACAGATCCGTTCTTCTCTTTTTTAAGTTTATTGACAAAAAAAAAAGTAAATGAACTGTGCATTACCATAAAGGGCATGTTCACCCCTCAAACGAAAAAAGGTAAATAAAGGTAAATCATCCCCCAAAACCACAATAGTTAGATATCTGACAGATATTGGGCTAATCTCTGTCTCCCTTACCTCTGCCTCTCAAAAGTCCCCACCTCCTCTTCAAGCTTTACAAGCTCTTTTACAAGCTCGCACGTGCTCAGAGGCAGCAGCTAGGGAGTATGATTCAGTCATTGGCTGTGATGTCAACTGTTACATTTATGACTAACTGGAAGTTACAGAAATCATAACACCGGTCAGCATTTAAGGTTAGACTTACAACTCTGAACTTTCTAATTATTGCAGAGTTGGGGTTTGGGGGTTGATTTACTTACACACAATTTTTCATTTGAGTGTTGAACTTGCCCTGTGAAGGGCATTTCCACGCCACATAAATTATATTTACATTCTCTATCCCCCATAAAACACCATGGCTGCAATATTTACTGATGTTTCTGAAGGAAGATATTCTGCCTTCTCCCCGATGCAGCAGTCAATCATTGCCACAAGGGATGATGTCACAGCCAATGATTGACTGCAACTGACGAGCTGCACATGTGCATAATGAGGTTTATACACCTTTAAAAGGAGACAACAACCTTGGAAGAAGAGAAGAGGAGTAAATAACTTTCTTGGACAACTTATGTCTCTCTTTTAAGTCACATGTAAGATAATTGTCAGACAAATGAGAACAATACTCTCACATGTATGGAGATGGAAGTAAAAACACTATGTTTGGTTTCACAAAATAAATCAAATCAATGCAAAATGGATATTTTTCCTGTATAACCCATTAAAGACAACCACACCACCTCCCCACCCCCACATTGTTTTAAAACTACCCAGAATTGGGACCTAAACCAAGGACCAGACTCTTGAGTGAAACTTGATTTCAAACCATCTAGCCCAAACCCATGAGAACTTTGAGTTGGACAGGGGAGGTGGGGTTTAATATTGGTGTCCATGGAATCTGAAATTCTACATCTTTAGGATGTTATCTCAAGACTAGACATCCATCCCCAGTGCCAAGCACACCTCCCTACTACCAGCTTGAACCACTGGCAATGTCACCCAGAAATTTTCTGCACAGTGCCCCCAACTGGAGAGAAATGGGAATAATCAGGAAGCATTGGAGATTATATTTTATTTATATAATTATTTATATTAGTCACTTAACTATTTAGCTGAGTGACTAATATAAAAAAATATTCCCATTTATCATTTAGATCACTTACACTTTATATAAGGGATAATGCGCCCCTTACGGTGTAATATCCTTATATTATAATGTAAACAGGCACATTATTTCTTATAATACATAAGTATCTTATTCCTTTGCTCCATTCGCATTTTAAATTCTAGCGTTATCCCTATTCCCACCTTAATTTAAACCCCCCCCAAGCTAGCTTCTGTAACTTAAACCCAGTAGAAAGGAACATCCCAGCCCAGCATCTATGCGGTTAAACAAATCTTTGTGGAGGAGGAGAGAGACATTGGTTATGTAGTGACAGGAAGCAGCTCCAGCAGGTGAAACACTGGAATGGGAGGAGCAGTGGGATATAAGAAATAAGTCACCTAGTGACATAGCTGAGTGATTTATATAAGGGTATATACCACTGCAGCTCCCATTATAAAACATCACACTTATGTATTATGGGAAAATATATATATAGACCCATAGAGCGTGTTTCAAAGATAGATTTATTGACTTTATTAATATCATCTATACAGTGTTTGGCCTTTTTACGCCACATACCAAGATGTAACGAAATAGAATCCTCAATTGTCTTCCAGACCACACTGAGATCCCATTTATATTGGAAGCTTTAAAATATAACTTCAAAGCCATAATAATGGACGGCACATGAAATAGTCATTTAACACCCTCCCGTATATATGAATTAAATTTATCCACTTAAAAGCGACAGTTCCCCCCGTATCCACCAAGGCTGTTTGACTTATCTCGCAGCCTATATTTTACCCTTACTGTGGATATTCACAGGCTTAAGGTCATAGGAGCGTTGTGAAGATAGTTAAAGCCTGAGGCTCATTAGCTCGCAGCAAGGTGGCCAGATGAGGCAGTGTGAGACTTCCCTTTCATCATTCGTGCTTGAAAGAAAACTGTCAGCAGCCACTTGCTTTAAAAAAACAATGGAAATGTAGGTGTCGGCGCTCTCATTAGTCGGAGGGCCTTGGTTGGTTATGAAGAAAGACCCTTTCTCTGTGCGCTGCTGTAGGGTTCTCAAATAGTGAGCGCAGGGGACAATAAATATAATGAAAATGGGTTTATTGATAAAACACAAGGACGCTGGAGACATTGTAACGATGAGCAGAACGATTGTTTAAATTCCAATTCTTCATTACATGTTTTATTCCTGCCAAATGGTGTTATGTCTATCAATAGTGTTCACATGTGCACATACATGCACATGCACACAAAACACATAATACAGACACATGCACACAACACATACATACATACACATGCACACAACACACACATACATACACATGTCACACAACACACACATACATACACATGCACACAACACACACATACATACACATGCACACAACACACACATACATACACATGCACACACAACAACACACAACACATACACATGCACATAACACACACATACATGCACACAACACACACATACATACACATGCACACAACACACACATACATACACATTCACACAACACACACATCATCACAAATTCACGAAAACACCACACATACACATGCACAAAACACATAAACTTACACATGCACACAACACAACACATGCACATAACACACACATACATACACACAACACACACACATACATACACAATCACAGAAAACACATATAAATACACATGCACCAACACACATATACTGGTACATACACATGCACACAAACACACACACACACTACACATCACAAAACGCACATAAACTTACACATGCACACAACACATACACATGCACACCACCACACACTACATCACATGCACAGAACACCACATGCATACCATGCACACAACACACATATACTGGTACATACACATGCACACAAAACACACACACATACACATGCACAAAACACACACATACATACACATGCACACAACACACACATACATACACATGCACAGAACACACATATACATACACATGCACACAACACATATACCGGTACATACACACGCACACACACATACAGACACCATGCACACAATACACACATATACATGCACACAACACACCATACATACACATGCACCATCACACATACATACACATGTACACAATACCACATATACATGCACACACCACATACATGCAGACACATGCACACAATACACATACACATGCATACATATGCACACAGCACACATAAATATACCACATACACTATACATACCAAACAACCCACACATACTGCACACACACATATACATGCACATGTACACAACACACATCTACATGCACAACACACATATACATACACATGTACACACACACATACACAAACATGCACACAACCACATACATACACATGCACACAATGCACATATACATACACATGCACACAAAGCACATATACATACGCATGCACACAACGCACATACATGCAACATCTAGTCCGATCAGTATCTAGTCTCATCACTATCTAGACTCCATCACTATCTAGTCTCTATCACTATCTAGTCTCTATCAATATCTTGTCTCTATCGCTATCAGTCTCTATCGCTATCTAGTCTCTATCACTACTATTATCTCGCTATCTAGTCTTTATTGCTATCTAGTCTCTATCTCTATCTATTCTCTATCACTATCTATCACTATCTATAATATATCACTATCTAGTCTCTATCGCTATTTAGTCTCTATCATTATCTATTTTCTATCACTATCTATTTTCTATTGCTATCTAGTCTCTATCGCTATATAGTCTCTATCGCTATCTAGTCTCTATCACTATCTAGCCTCTATCTCTATCTAGTGTCTATCACTATCTAGTCTCTATCACTATCTAGCCTCTATCTCTATCTAGTCTCTATCACTTTCTAGTCTCTATCACTATCTAGTCTTTATCACTAACTATTATCTATCGCTATCTAGTCTTTTTGCTATCTAATCTCTATTGCTATCTAGTCTCTATCACTATCTAATCTCTATCACTATCTAGTCTCTATCACTATCTAGCCTCTTTCACTATCACCTCTATTGCTATAGTCTCTATCATTATCTATTTTCTATCACTATCTATTCATTGCTATCTAGTCTCTATCACTAGCTAGTCTCTATTGCTATCTAGTCTCTATCGCTATCTAGTCTCTATCGCTATCTAGTCCTACCGCTATCTATCTCTATCGCTATCTAGTCTCTATCACTATCAGCCACTATCTCTATCTAGTGTCTATCACTATCTAGTCTCTATCACTATCTAGCTTCTATCACTATCTAGTCTCTATCACTACTAGTCTTCATCACTAACTATTATCTATCGCTATCTAGTCTTTATTGCTATCTAATCTCTATCATTATCTAGTCTCTATCACTATCTAGCCTCTATCTCTACTAGCCTTTATCACTATCTAGTCCTATCACTATCTATAATCTTTCACTATCTGTCTCTATCACATCTAGTCTCTATCACTATCTATTATCTATCACTATCTAGTCTCTATCACTATCTTTCACTATCTAGTCTCTACCACTATCTTTAATATATCACTATCTACCTCTATCTCTATCTAGTGTCTACACTATCTAGTCTCTATCACTATCTAGCCTCTATCTCTATCTAGTCTCTATCACTATCTAGTCTCTATCACTATCTAGTCTTCTTATCACTATTATCTATCGCTATCTATTCTTTATTGCTATCTAATCTCATCGCTATCTAGTCTCTATCACTATCTAGCTCTATCACTATCTAATCTCTATCACTATCTAGTCTCTATCACTATCTAGCACACTTTCACTATCTAGTCTCTATCTATCGCTATCTAGTCTCTATCATATCTATTTCTATCACTATCTATTTCTATTGCTATCTAGTCTCTATCACTATCTAGTCTCTATCGCTATATTCCTACCTACTAGTCTCTATGCTATCTAGTCTCTATCACTATCTAGTTTCTATCTATCACTATCTAACACACTATCTCTATCTAGCTCTATCACATATCTAGCTTCTATCTCTATCTATTCTCTATCGCTATCTAGTCTCTATCACTATATGTCTCTATCGCTATCTAGTCTCTTATGCTATCTAGTCTCTATCACTATATTGTCTCTATCGCTATCTTCTCTAGCAGCTATCTAGTCTCTATCACTATCATTACTATCGCTATCTAGTCTTTATTGCTATCTAGTCTCTATCATTATCTAGTCTCTATCACTATCTAGCCTCTATCTCTATCTAGCCTTTATCACTATCTAGTCCTATCACTTCTATAATCTATCACTACTACTCTACTCTATCACATCTAGTCTCTATCACTATCTATTATCTATCACTATCTATTCGCTATCACTATTCTAATTAATCTCATCACTATCTAGTCTCTATCGCCATATAGTCTCTATCATTATCTATTTTCTATCACTATTGCTATCTAGTCTCTATCACTATCTAGTCTCTATCGCTATATAGTCTCTATCGCTATCTAGACTCTATCGCTATCTAGTCTCTATCGCTATCTAGTCTCTATCGCTATCTAGCCTCTATCTCTATCTAGTGTCTATCACTATCTAGTGTCTATTACTATCTAGCCTCTATCTCTATCTAGTCTCTATCACTAACTATTATCTATCGCTATCTAGTCTTTATTGATATCTAATCTCTATCAATATCTAGTCTCTATCACTATCTAGTCTCTATCACTATCTAATCTCTATCACTATCTAGTCTCTATCACTATCTAGCCTCTTTCACTATCTAATCTCTATCGCTATCTAGTCTCTATCACTATCTAGCCTCTTTCACTATCTAGTCTCTTTTACGCTGGGTAAATCTCCCGCAGCAAATTTAATATGTTTGCATCATAATGACTTGTACCATTGTATAGTGAACAGTATTGGGGTCACAGGGTAAAATGCCAAATGCCATCATAATATAATACTAGAAATACAATTACACGGACAAACCATTCAATCCAATGACCTGATAAAGAATATCTGAAGAGCTTGATAAAACAAACATGATTATTCCATGTGTAACATTCAAAAAAATAATAGATAATTAAGTGTGGTGTAATGAGGATTTATAAGAGTTGTTCTCCATATCTAGTTATAGTTTGTTTTTACCTAACTACACAGTAAAAATGATCCTTCTAAAAATGTAAAGTGCCTGGGGCGAGGATTGATTATTCCTACGTCTAATTTCATGGAATTTTTAAAGCGGTGATTATGGCTTTCTCGTGATAAGTTCGGCCATTTTCAATAAAAAGAACCTTTTCAGGTCTCCAGTGTCTTCTTTCTTCTCTGATGTCACCACCGACAAAGGTGACACCAACATAGCCGATTTTGCCACCAAATCTTGATCCTGACGTCTTCTTTCTTCTGCCATCACTCAAATGACATTCCACAGGGTTTAGCACCTCTTTATATAGGTTTGCTTGGAAGGATCAAATCCAAATGTGATTGGTTAAGATTTCAATCCTTAAAATATGATTGGTTAATGTGTGATCATATATTTGCTAGGTCGCTTTCTTGACCCCTCTCCGTGCATCAACATTTTTCCTTTTCGCCGTGAAACTGCATTTAGTGCAGCGCGTTAACTACATTATCATGGCAAAAAGAAAATTTACCATTGTACATCGGCGCAGCGGTACCTTCACGAAAACGATCGGGTTGATAAATACGGCGGTAATGCGTTTTTTTTCATGGCGATTCATGGCGCTAATAAAATGGGGAAGTTGACGGACAGTTAGTGTTTCATAACTATAAAGTCTGGCTGTGTTTTGTAAAGCCTGGTAATCTTCCCTTTGATGTAATTCTATGCATGTTTGTCTGATTGGTGATACATCTTCACTGAACCATGCAAGGACGTTTTATTTGTCTGAAAGAACAGCAAGTAAATTCCCTTGATTTGATTCCCTTGTTATTGCGAGTGATTCAATCCATGGCTTCGCTGCCAAACGTCTTTCTTACAATGTGTTTTATTGCCACGTTGTTCATATTTCACACTTTCATTTCAGTTACAAATCTGAAAACCTATCACAATTTGCTACTGGTTAATTTGCATGAGACTCTATTTTCTTACAGTTGATTGGTGGAGATTGTCTAAATGGTCTCGGGCAACGTCTGTAAGATTTATATTGCATGGGCTGCGGATTATGGGTTTAATGGCAACATTTTTTATTGGTTATAGGGAAAGTTCAGAGGAAAATATCATTATTTTTTAGATTATTATTTCTATTCCACAAACCTCAATAATACTATATAATGCCTTCATTTTTGGGGGGGAAAATTCTGCTGATTGGCTGTTGGGTGGGTCAAACATGCTCAAACATGGGACCATAACGGACACTATTAGAGGTCCTGCAAACAGGAAGTCTGTACTTTGTAAGTATTTATTTATACACATTGGGCCATATTTATAAAGGTGTGGTATCGATAAATAACAAAACCGCGCCTTTAACAAGCAAAAATTTTACATTCACGACCGTACATTTATGTCAATTCACTTGCCAACTCCTGTCGGCTTCAACTCAAAAACATCTCCCGCATTCGACCCTTCCTCTCGAAAGAAGCTACAAAAATCCTAGTCCATGCCCTAATCATATCCCAACTAGACTACTGCAACACACTCTTGTGGTGTATCAAACAACCGCCTGGCACCACTTCAATCCATCCTCAACTCTGCTGCCCGGCTCATTCATTTCTCTTCTCGCTTCTTTAATACCTCTCCTCTCTGTCAGTCCACTGGCTGCCCATCACGCAAATTATTCACTTCAATAAAGCACTATCCAACACAACCCCTCAATACATCTCAGAGCTGATCCAGTGATACCATCCCATGCTCAACCTCTGCTCTGAAAATGATATCCTCCTCTCATCCACCTTTGTCCCCTCTTCCCATGCCCACATTCAGGACTTCGCTACTGCTGCCCCTCTAATCTGGAACTCCCTTCCTCCGTCTGTCCGTCACTCACCTTAATACCTTCAAACGTAACCTTAAAACCCACCTCTTCAGGCACCATATAACCTGGTCTAGACATTACCCCTCTTACAACCCAATATGATCCAACTCACCTTTCACACTCCACTGCCAATCTATTTACAGCCTACCGATTCCCGCAACCTTATGTCTCACCCCCATTTCCTCTAGAGTGTAAGCTCTTTGGGCAGGGTCCTCTCTCTCCTATTGTATCACAGTATTGCTGTAAGTAACTCATCACTGTGTGTACTTATATTATGTATTACCCTGTATGTAATGTATTACTATGTAATTGTAAAGTGCCACGGAACATGTTGGTGCTATATAAATCAATAACAATAATAAAAATATTGAAAGTAATTGTACGGTTGTCTATACAATACCATGATATTGCACGCTCATACACTTAGTACAATAGTTTCCGGTATGGCGGGTTAGTGAATATGGGCCATAGATGGGCATTTAAATGAGAAAATACTTTCTATTCGTTCCTGTAAGAATATGTATTGAAACTGGACTATAAAATAAACTAGAATAGTCTATTTCAACCAGTCTGTGTCCTGTTCTACTCGGTGAGATTATTCAGAGAATGTATATCCTTAAAATAGTCATCGAGATTGGAGGATGGATAGACTTAGAATTGTAGATATACATATGGTAACCCAACATAGTAACTCACACAGACACTTGGATAGATGGAGATGGAGAAAAGGAACAAACTTATTTAAAACTTAAGAAAAACCTTTTTATCAAACGTTTTATAACAGACCAAACTGACCTCTGATTACCTTTCATTATTATTTAATATTGGATATTCCATGTTAGATAAAGAAACACTTAGACATATTATTACCATCCAACGTTTAACATGTGGTTGATAGAGGGCAGTGACATTATTATTATTTTTAAACTTAATGTGTATATATTCTCCAAACATAGAAAAGATAATTAATGCACATTCCTAGGCCCCATACAATATCATATTATCTGCACACTAGCATACTTTATAAACAAAGGGGTTTTAGTATACATTACTGTGATCACATGAATGAAAAGCCTTCCAACCACGTCAAGGTAACCCCAGTCTGGAAGGTCCTAACTTCTAACATTCTAAAAGGTTAGCAGTTAGGACCTTCCAGTCTAGGGCTAACTTGACGTGGTTGGAAGACTTTTCACTATAGAATATGCACTTACATTCAATTCTTTCCTGCCCCAACTTAAAGTAATTTGAGATGGTCTCCTATCCCCCCCACCCCAAGTCTGACAGGGCTATAGGCCTCTTTACAGAACATGAATGCAGCTAAATTATACGATCACTGCAAAACGACTGCAATAAGCATGGCCACCAGAAGGCGATGGTGTGCAACAAAGGTAACCAAACAGCAAAAAAATAACAAACAAAAATATGTACATAATAGGACAGTACATACACAATATTGTGTAATATAAGGTATTAAAAAGCCACCTTGGTGTTCTATGATCTGTATAACTCCAAGCACAGATGAAGTGGATTTAATAAAGGAGAAATAAAGGTTGAACACTTTTTCCCCCTGAAATACAGCATGCACTGCTATATAAGGATATGTTAATAATATAATGAAGGACGTGTTATATAATTTAAAACCCATGGGACCTCTGTTATATTCACAGGACTTAACACAGAAGGTAACACAGCACTAGTTTTTTCCCTCAAAAACAACAGTACACATTATATTACTAAAACTCCGTAATAAGTAATGTTTGGGTTAAGATGGGGAAGAAGAATTTGCCTTTAGGGCACCGAATTTAACTGGGTCACCTGGATGTTTTATTAAGTATAAGGAGAAAACTAGATTATGTAAAAAAGACACACGGCTAGAAACATCTGAATAGGGAACAAAACAATATTATGTGTCAGGGTAACTGGTAAATAGTATCAAAGAGAAAACTATCTTCCAGCAGATGTGCTAATGTAACGTTCAATAAAAAGCTTCAAGGGGGTTGAGTAAAATACTAAAATGCAAAAATATTGAGAATTACTGTTATTAATACATTTCCGCCATTTGGTGCCTGGAAGCATTTTTATAGCTTTACAGCAGTTTTCTTTTTTTTTTTTCCCGCCTTCCTCTGGATCAACTGTTATGTAATGTTAATGGGTAGGGTTTAAAGGTTGGACAAGATGGATGTACTGTATGTCTTTATACAACTTCCAATACTATGTTACTATGTAACTGTTATACAGACATTATGGGTAGGGTATAAAGGTTGGACTAGATGGACGTATGTCTTTATACAACCTCCAATACTATGTTACTATGTAACTGTTAAACAGACATTATGGGTCATTTCATTTCGGACGGAGCAGGTGACATTACCATAAATGGGGAAATAGATGATAGAAATGATGGTGAATAAATTGTCTTCATCTCTCAACTCTTTTGCCATTGACGGGTCTATGACGTTTCCCAAATCATCAGTCCATATTCACACACTGCCATATTCATAGTTCCAGTGCATTTTGTCCAGATAGTAGGTTCAGTTCCCATCACTATAAAAGAGAAAAAAACTGATATAAAACAGAGAAAATGTCTGATAATAGTCTTCATCAAAGCTCCATAGTGATTTTATTAGGAGATGGAGCTTTGATTGACTGACCTTGTTGGCTCTCTTCTGTTCCTGTTGTCTAAGTTATTCTAATTTGTGGTGGTGAAGCCTTTTATACATTGGAGAAGCCTAGAACATTATATAATATATACTGATGGAACTGTGGGATTGATATTAGTCCTTGAGGGTGACAATCAAATTCACAGTGGACTTGTAGAACATTTCAAAAAGGCCAGTGAGTTAGTGACAAAGCCTGTTGCCAAGATGGAGACATTGAGCGGAAATAAGGTTGTAACAATTAATAAGCATGAACTGGTTCTTATTCATCCAGGTCATGGTATATCTGTGGTATTCAATTACATCAACTGGACTGGTTCTCATTCATCCAGGTCATGGTATATCTGTGGTATTCAGTTAGATTAACTGGACTGGTTCTCATTCATCCAGGTCATGGTATATCTGTGGTATTCAGTTACATCAACAAATGTTCCATATGGAAAGTTCCACCAGTGTTTTGTTTTGTAAAAAAAAAAAAACCTTTGAAATAAAAATCAGGTATTTTAAAATGCAAATCTCTACAACTCTCAAACTACCATGTAAAGGTAAATGCCAGGAGCATTCTGGGTGTTTTATTTGCTACATATGGGCCGTCATTTGTCGCCAATGACCAGTAAAGTATTTCCCTTGAGTTGCTTTTTTATAAACTACTTTAAACTGTGGGCAAAGTATTCAATATTGCAGAAGCATAAAAGTAATTTCCTTTAAACAAAGTTCTACAGCCGTCAATGTCTTCTGCATATTTAACTTTAAAGGGAATGTCCACCCCCAAAACTAACATTTAACCCACTACTGGCCCCACTGTGTAGTGTTAAAAAGTCCTCACCTTACACCTCAGCTTCTTATGGTTCTCCTGCAGTGTCTGTTTAAAGTTCCAAAAGGTGAAGAGTAGGAGCTGTATGTCTGCATGTAATGGGGTGCCTGATACTTTCTTGTCCTCCCGAAAAACTCTGAGATGTGCAGAGGAGCCCTCCCTCCTTACCTCCGTATCCTTCTCCTTTGTTCCTACACTACACTGCAGAAAGGAACAAACAAGCACATAAGTCAAGCAGTCGGGACATTGACCGGCATCCTCTCCTTTGATTGACTAAGGCCAATGCCTAACCTACTCTATCATTTCCTACCCACATTTCCTGCCTTACTGTTGATCCAGAGGAAGGCAAAACAAAACAAAAAAACACCAGAATTATGAAGGGGGAAAAAAATTCCTTCCTGACAAGTGACAATCGGAAATTTCCTTGGATCAACTCTACTTTATGTATCAATACCAGTAACTTGCAACATTCCTTGTTTTCAGAAACTCATCCAGTTTTTTTTTTTTTTAATTATCCAATAACCTGCCATCACCACATCCACTGGAAGACAGTTACATAGTTTTACCGTTCTCACAGTGAAAAACTCTTTCCAAACGTGAAACTTATTTTCTTCAAGTCTTAATGGGTGTCCGCATGTCTTCTGACATGTTCTATTGGTGAACAATGACCCAGATAGTTTATTGTATGGCCCGTTAATGTATTTATACACAGTAATCATATCCCCACGCAAGCGCCTTTTCTCTAGTGTACATAATTTAAATTTATCTAATCTGTCTTCATATTCAAGCTCCCCCAATCCCCTTATTAAGTAGAACTCTCAGGATTAACCAACAAGATGAAGATATAGTACTCGTGTGTTAGAAGGAAACGATGGTGTCCATGAGTGACATCTCTCTTCACTTGTATACCCACCAAGGAGGCTGTTGACAGTGGTGAGAAAACGCTGGGCAAGACAGCACTCGTACCAGCAGACTGATATCAACCCAGAACAGGTGTGTGCCTTGTTGGACTTGTGCCTGAATAACCATATTTCAAACAGGGATTGGAAGTTCATAAGCAAAAACATGGTAGGTGCTAGGGATCTCCAGTTTTCACCTATGTGGCCAACCTTACATGGAGGAGTGATGGAGAAACCACAGCGCTTATACTTTAAGGGCATAGCACCAGCACTGGTCAGATATGTTGTGACACCTGGGTTAAAATCACCAGAAGGAAGTACAAGCTTTCACAGAACACTAATGCGGTGGGACCAAAACATTAAAAAGTCCACAAGGAAAGGGACAAAAACACAAACTGGCTTTCTTGGACTGCTCTTGGGTAGAAGTTAAGGGGAAAATGGTTTTAAACCGGAAGTAGAGTTTTACAGTAAAACAAACACACACAGATCCAGATTAATGGTTTGACTCCACCACCCTTAGATCACAGCTGGGGTCATCGAGAACCCTGCCACACAGAGCCGAGAAATCCACCCACTAGAACAGAGGGCGAAGGCTAAAGAAATGAAACATCTCAGAGAGCCCATAAAAACTTGGTGGATATCCAGACTGGGCCTTGTCAACAGAGAGAGGAAGAAAAGAACACGAATACACAAACAGGAGGGGAAAACAGGACAAGGACAGAGGAAGAACATGGTATCCCATATGTAGCAGGGGTCTCCGAGAAATAACAAGAGAGGAATTTTCAAAAAACAAGCGTATCCCTGTTGGCTGTAAACGAACAACACAACTGAGGCGCCATATGGTACATTCCGAAAGACCCACTACCACAAACACAAGGAAAGCGACATCATTATGCGTGCAGGCAGTGACAGAATGCTCTGATTTGTAGTGGGGGAGACCAAACAGCAACTGCATCAACGTAGGCCCAGAAACAGACGAGCCAATTCTCGGGTCAGGTACTCAGCCGTGTATCGCATCTTAAGGATAAAGACATACCTTTGAAAGATTGTTAAATGTTACAACGGCGAAGAGGAACGTGACTGGTCAAGAAAGGTGTTAAGGAGGCCATTGATGTGAAAATAAAGAAACTCTAAGCTCTAAATAGAGGTGGGGGGGGTTCGACAACAACTGTCTGCCATGTACCATGTCTTTAACACCTACTCTGGGCGTTCTATAACAACTCTTAGCCACTCACTAACAAACCGCCTTAAAAACCTGGCTTGATATGCTAATTGGGATTTTCCAGGGTAAATATTGCCCACAGATCTTGTTACAAGTCATTCTGCATTGAGAAGCCAGTCGGAATGGACTAGCGAGAAACGTCTGTTCAAGATAACAAACATTTCAAGCCAGTTGATGTAATTGATACAACAGATATATACCAGTGACCTGGATGAATGAGAACCTTCACAATTCTCCATAAGACTCTTTTTTGAAGGGCCCAAGCGATTTCCATTAATTAAGAGGTGTTTGGATAAGGTTTGCATGTCCCAAGAAACCTAAACCATTTAGGGACAGTTGGTACATTAATCCCAAATCTGGAAAAAACAAAATGTTAAACCTGGCAGAGGAAGTTAAATCAATGCTGTGAAGCAGCTTTTACATAGTAGGGTACCATTTAAGAGATTACTACCTTTTCACCATGTTATGATTATAATATTTGGAGGTTCCCTTGAATCAGTCTCAAAATGGTTTCCCTCCATCGGCCACTAATCGCCTCTTTCAAATGATTTTGGGCAGTGTTATTGCATTGAAAATGGGATTGGGCAAGTTGACGAGATTTCCTTCAAAGGAATATATAAGGGGAGTTGTAACTCTAACCCACTACCCACATCGTAAGCGACAAGAAACCACATTCCTCATTTTCCCCCAGAGCCACACGCTCTATATGGGGTTAAAGTGCGCTGTGTGGGTTATCGCAAAAGACACCTGTGCAGCTGCGCAAGTATTTCAATAGGCGTTTTGGCGATTAACGCCGCGCAATTTATTAATGACGATAGCTACTGTTATAGTGTGCTGTGGGTAATGAACGTTGCATAGTTTGATAGTAAATACTTTGAAATATTGGGAAATCGCCCACTCAGTCATACTGACTATGTAAAGAATCACCCCCTGCTTCTGTGTATGACTCCCCTCTGGCCTCCAGTGCACAGGCATTTCTTTGTAGTGTTTCGTTGTTTCCTAGTCTGTCCGCTCCAAGACAGAATCCCCCCTGGGTTTTTCAGCCTTCCTGGATTCGCGATCACTTTAAAGGTCTCCTGTATGCAGTGGTTGATTATTGCTCATGTGGGTGCCCTTGCTACTTGTGTTTTTTTTTCTTCAAAGTTTGTGACTCAGTTTGATATTTAACCTTCATAGTTTGCTGCCTGGAACAGCCCTTGACTTGTTTTGAACCTTCAAAATGTGATTTCTCATGACTCTGTGCAGCCACATGATAACATTGCTTTCATCCAACTAGCTGTTATGTTATGTCCACTGTCTCTGTTTTTCTTGGACAATCTTAAGGACTCTGTGTTCCTGTTGCTAATAAATCTGGGGGCAAAACATTTTGCCAGTGAGGCTAACTTCATCTCAGCAAAACAGGGACTTGGCTGTAAGGTGAAGCTAGCAGTCAAAGGTTTAGAGCATTACAATACATTGCTCAGAGTCATGTCAAATGTTCTATTCTACTTTTTCCAACCAGAGAAACAGAAACAAGACAAGATTTCCTGAGGATTATTAGTGTGTTGGTCTTTCTTCAATTCGGACATTCAATTCAACTTTATTTTCCCATTACAGATTGTCTGGTTTTAATTCTCCAGGCACCTCACATTAATGTTAGAAGGAGGACTCTGTGCTTATGAATAGTCAAGCCCTAAAAACATATATGAAGGACGCGGTGACATTTTATCAAGATATAACTCAATAGTTCTCCTCATCACATGAAACGTTATTCTAACAAAGCCAGACGAGGGAAAAGAACCTACAGATGTAGAAGAAATGATACTCTGGATGGATTGCATTCACACACATCACGGGAATACGTTTATCTGTATAGTAAGTCTACGTTATTATGGTATTTACCCTATAGGCCTGCAACGCTGCTGTGTTATTCCTGTCAAATTCCACATGCTTACCCCCTCCCCTCCCCTTATGTATATGCACATTCTATGGTAAAGATAGGCACTGCGTCTGGGAACGGGGAGTGAGGGGGGCCACAGTGGTTAGTTGACAGGAAGAGGGACACAGCAATACCCCGGATCAATGGTTTAGTAATGAAAATTCTACTATCTCTATTTCTTGTCTCCCATTACAATTATACTCTGATCAGCAAGTGGTCATTGTTGAAAGGGGGATGGGGGTGGATTGTCCATTACTTGTATTACTGATTTGTAAAGTGTCTGAATAAAACAAATACAATCCTGTGTCCACATTTATTACTTGTATAACCTGGAACCAAGGGGCTGATATTTTGTGCCAATCACCTAGACTGATATTTAGGTCGGATAGACTAGTGTGATTGGATGTGATTTATCAGGTTCCAACTGATTTTTCCTTACAGAAGTGGTGGCCTAAATGATTAACCAGGCCCCTCTCTAATGAGGCAGAATTAGACATTTGTCTCAGGCGGCGCCTCTGGGTTAAGGGAAGGCACTGATCTAAAGTTGTTGCTATACGTAAACGTTGCTAAACTGAATATTACTATATTTGTGAATGGATCAAAGAGATACATTCAAAAATAGAGATTTATTTTTTCCAAGTTTTTGCGAGTGAAGAAAAGACACAGATCGATATAATGGTGATCAATTCTGATCACAAAGTATTGACTTTGCCAATGGAGAAAAAAAAATCACTTCCTGGAAAACACTTTCCAGAAAGTGATTTTTCCGATTGGATTTTGACTTTATCATTCCCAAAGATCAAGATCATCTTTGGGAATGATAAAAAAAAATTAAAGTGAAACACTTTTACAAAGCTGCACAAAACTGCCCACCGTGTGCAAAACTCTGGGGGAATAATTTAAAGTAAAGGCAGATTAGACTTCCACTGATTTCAAGGTAAACTGAGCTCCACTTCACATTTCACCTGGCAAAAGTCAGGGAAAGGATTGGCTTCAAAAATTCTCATAAAACCAATACCAAAATGTTTAGAAAGTGTGTGGTTGTGTGAGAAATAAATTTTTTGCTATTGAAGTATTTGTACATAATCAATTTGACAATATATTACAGAGGTAAGTAAATAAAACGTACTTCCCAGTGGGACACATATATTATAATTTTCTGTGTGGGGGCCATTTCTATTCAATTCTCTTCATCTTTACTTGTCCATTTATCCACCAGTGTTCTTTCCCAGTATTCAACTGCCTTTCACTGTAACCACCAGCTTCCCAGTTATCCACTTTCTATTCAGCATAGCTATCAATGGGATTCTATCTGTGTTGTCTATCTATCTGTGATCTATAAATAATCTATCTGTCTGTCTGATATCTATCTATCTATCTATCTATCTATTCGATCTATCTATCTATCTATCTATCTATCTATCTATCCAATCCATCCATATATCTATATATCCATCTACGTATATACTCGAGTATAAAATATAGTTTTTAAAGGGCATGTCCACCCAAAACTATAATCCCCCACAACTACTGCCCCACCAGTAGTGTAGTGTATCCTTACCTCACATCCAGCTCCATAGGGTCTCCTGTAGACCCCCCCCCCCCAAAAGTCCCAAAACTAACACCAGGGGAGATAGCAGGGCTCTGCCTGTACCTTGCCTCCGGTAGATTTTGCATGCGCACTGCAGCCCTTCTCCCCCTCTCCCTCTCCCTCCGTTCTACTATCCCTCCCCCTAGCCTAAATCCCCCCCTTAATAAGCTGTTCCCCAGTCCCCCAGCCCAAACTGCATATTTTTTTTCAGAAAGCTCCCCAAACTCTACTTACCTCTCTCGTTCCTACTGCTGCATGAAATGACCGGCAGCCGCAGTCAGTGATTGGCTGCCACTCAGCCAATCACAAGACTCACCTGCCGGTCCCGCCCTCTGCTTGCATTCTCGCAAGCAGAGGGACAGCAGTGCGGGGGAAGGAACGAGGGGTGTGTAAGTAAGGTTGGGGCTTTCTGAAAAAATTTTTATGCGGTGGGGCTGGGGGACATGGGGGAAAAGCATATTAAAAATGAGTTTTAAGGGTGGACATTACCTTTAAGGTTTAAAAGTACCTTAAAAATCTGGCCTCGGTTTATACCTCTTTCTTACATGGGAAACCTGGAACCATTTTGCCAACCAAGGAAGCGTACTCCTTAAAATTCGGTTGCTGAAGTACTAGAGTATGATACCGGCAGAGATGCAGGACGTAATGAGACCAAGAGGCCAGGAGAGACCATGGGGCAAGGACTGGAGCAGACAGAGACACAGCATGTAAGTTATGCACGGCACGTCCGCTTAGTCACCTTACGTCCTCCTCACTGCATCCTCACCAGGGCATAGAGGATGGAGGAGCCCTCACAGTCTAAAGCTAGCCTGAAACACACAGCTAAGCTGGGTCAGCCCTATAGTACAGTATGTTCACCTACCATATGTACATGAACCTACCATATTGGATGTGGGGTTTAAGAGGTGGGATATTACTACTTGTGTGTGTGGAGGGGGTGATGGAGGGTTGGTTGGGGGATGTTACTGTGAGTCAGTAAATGCATTTTAGTAGGTGTATACTGGTAACTGTATTACCTATTTTATTATGGGGGGCAAAGTACGAATTTACTGTAGGAAAATGTCTGTAGCAACCAAAGATGCTGCCCTCGGTTTATACTCAATCAGTTTTAATTGTTTTTTTTTAGGTGAAAAAAGGTACCTTGGTTTATACTCGGGTCGGTTGAGTATAAACTCAAGTATACTTGAGTATATACGGGTATCTTATCTATCTATCAATGCTATATCTATGCTTTCTCTCTTATCTATTTGCTTGAATTTACAAAGTGTTTAGGCCATGGCCAGAAGCCCACACTCACAACCAGAAGCCACGCCCACACCAAGAAGCCACACCCACACTAACAGTGGAGTTTGAAGCACATTTTACCAAATTTGCTCAGTGCCAAAAAACCCTTGAAGTTCCCCTGGATTTAACATTATAATTCCGATCGAAGAGTATGGAACTGAGATATTTATGACACATTCATCTGTAGGGACACTACACATACAAAATTAGTCATTTTTTTTGTTTAAAAGTATAATTTTATATTTCAAATTGACTCACTAACACTTACCAACTGCAATCCGTATCAACGCTGTGTCTCTTCTGGCATTTTCCCACACGCTCTCCTCTTTCCCTAACTTTCGTGCATTAAGTCACATAAATGTTATGAAACGGTTATATTGACTTTATCAACCATGTATTACATATACGGCTGTGGTGAAATTTTTTTTTTTATTCAACACAGTGTGTGTAGAGAGGCGATGTGTTGATTAGAACTAGCAATATCCTATCACCTCTGTGTTTTCTGGTGTAAATCAAAAGCCAGGATGATTATAGTCTATGCAAATAGAGGCTACAGAGAACTATTGTAGGTAAACGTAATGCTTTTCAATAGAGGCATAAAACCTGCGTTCCCACGATGCAGTTCTAATCCGCCAGGGGTAAATGCATTGTGGGATCTCAGGCAAGTAAGTAATGTGGTTAGCAGATTGTATCACCTGTTTGAATGGCTCCCTATACTCTCAACGCCCTAGCAGTTGGCCAAGGTAGGTATGGACATAGGAAGCTTACACTTAGAAACTCTGCAGTAACACTGCAAATATATCTAAAAATTCTGTAGTCATGAAACTTAAACAATAAACAATTAGTTACTGTAATATGATTGTGTAAGACTTTTATTACTGAAATAATTTAATTAATAATTTATTGTTGGATATTCCCTTCTAGAACCTATTCACCGTTCCTCAAATAAAGCTGAGCCCTGATTGGGTAACAAGTAGGAGATCACATGATTCTAACCTGTAAACAAAAATCAACCCTTATAGAGGGTCTACAGAGAGCTTGCAATTTGCTTTTACCGAGATGGACTGAATGTGCCGGAATTTAATTCATCCCAATCAGTATCATGTCCCATCAGCTCAGCTACAGGACTCCGGACATTATAAACTGTGAAATAAAAACATCATCACACACAGTGAGAAAAGAGAAGCCAAAAGATAAATATCCAGGGATAAAGGTGATTTAAAAATGTACTTACAGTACATGGGGGTGTATTGTAGTAGGTCTACTGTATAATGGCTAGGCCTTTAGGCTAGGTATTACAGGGCAGATGAAATATTATGGTCACGTGACAAGCCACTTCCAACTTTTAGGGTGACCGATCGATAGAAGGCCGATTATTGGCTGAGATTTCTGCCATGTCCGATCATCTTCAACAATCGCATTGGACATTCACAGTCACTAGTACCACCAATATTTCAGATCAAACCCGACCACATTTTGAAAATATTCAGCCTACCTGAACTACCTGCACAGCCTTAGTAGCACAGCTATAGAGATCAATTGCATTTCTAACCTAGAATAGATTCATGGTGTAAAACAAGAAGAAAGATTCATGAGGTATTGGAGAGGGGATCCCAATGTGTATGGATGTAGTTTAACATTGACCGTATTACTTCCTATCTTTACCAACAGGAAACAAGTCAGAACATCTAGTCTACATCACTACTGGGTTACAACTATAGCAGCTGTTTTTATCTTCATACACAGACGTAATAAAAGCTCCGACAGACATTAAACTGTCACATGAAGCAAACATGGAACGGGTAACATTATTTGTCTGTAAACATATCAGGTGTTTATTATATTTGAAACAAGAAATTCCAGTGGGGGAATGGAACATGATCTTAAATAGCAAGAGGGACTATGGGTGTCCAAAAATTCTTTAAAAATGTAATACCTTGTTACTATGTAAGGTCTCTTTAAAGAGGAACTGTGGTCAAAAAGGACTTTAGGGTAAATTGATAGGAATTGCTATCCTGAGAGTTTTTGCAATTTGTTTCCATTGTTATTTTACATAGTTTTGAAGATAATTTACATTTTGTGTGTGATATGGCAGCAGCATCAACAGGTCCCCTGCACTTCCTGACTTCTGCTCTGAAACCTGTCAGGTCAATCTGCCCTGTATCTCCTCCCCTTTGCAGCCCCCTGGTCCCTCCCACTCATGGACCCATGGTCCCCTCCAGTTGCAGGCCCTCCTGGGCCCATTCCCTTACAGTCATGCCTACTTGTGGGTGCCTAAGCCCCACCCACTCGTGGTTTGTCGTGGCCAAGCCCACTCGCGGTGGGTGTCGTGACCATGCCCACTACGGGGTGCCTAAGCCCCACCCGCTCACAGGTGCGGTGTGGCCACTCTGACTGATTGTTTTTTCGTGATATATTGTACACTATGACCTCAAGATTGTTCTTCATTGGTTGCACTTCATATTAACAGTAGATGATTGGTGGTGGCGGAATAATATAACATCATTGTCAACCTGTAAAATTTTATATAAAAACCCAGTGCAATACTGACCTAACCAAACATAGAAAACTTGTTCTATTGTTAGAAAGCTAAATAATTCAGAATAGCTAGTATAAACCTAAAAGTTGATCCCCACCCAAACAAGATTTAAAATCTAGCCAAATTAACCCCCCAAAACCTCCACCATAACGAGGTTCTCACTGCTCAAAATGTTGCTGTAAATCTACCTTACCATCCCTCAATCCCTTGGCTGTCTTGTGCTAGCTTCTGTGCCTTTCCATGCATGAAGCGGCAGAAGGGGCCAGACTGGCAAGCAGCACTGTGATGGTTGAGGTCATCACATCTCAAACAACTAGGCAATCATTTGAGGACATTATCAGAGCTAGGGGGACATCTGATGGAAGAAAGCTGAAGATGAGCCCAACTTTCCTATGGATGGAAATATACTGGCATTGATGTCCACCTGCTTAGTATTCCCTTAGGGGCCTCAAAGTCCATTTTAAATATAGAATTCCTCTCAGAGTTTGAATGTCAGAGTTGGTGTTTAGTCCTCGCTAGTAATAATGGGATTAGAATCAAATGTCTTGACAAAAAGGTTTGCTAAGGAAAGATGTTTATTATATTAAGCAGCTTCTAAGGTTGTCTACAGATCATGTAAATGGTAATTTTCTGGTATAAACCTGTTCAGTCCTTTCATTGATTTACTCCTTACAAGGCTAGAATATTCTTCTCATCTAAACTGTGATTATTTACCTTTAATTCAGATGCCGACAAAACCTTCTCCAACAGGTCAGTATATGTGTCATTAGAGGCCCTTAGAACTAATTTAAATACCTGTTAATTATTATCTGGTCCCCATCCACCCAGTGATCCATATACTATAGATAGAAATACTCCCCACTAAACTAACGTTTAATACCTGTAAAAAAATCAAATGATCCACTGTTGAGTCTCCAAACCCTTTAAAAGCCCATGATTTGTTGCTTTTTCAGTATATTTAATAGACGTGGATGTAGGCTGCAAAGGGTTCAGTGTGTAGATTGTGGCAATAAACAACATTATCCATATAGCACAAAGTGTCAAAAATTTTGATTGGTTCTCTCAATCAAGATTTTTAAATGGCAAAAACTTTTGAAAATCGGATTGGCTCGTGTATGGTTAGCTTTACATACCTGCAGCCGTTCTCTCTCCTTTCATCTAACAATGAACACCGTAGGAGAGAGAAAAAAAATATTTTCAGGCCTGTGGCTACGTTCTCTAAAATGAGAATGATGGTTACGGGCGGGGCCAGCTGTAACTTGGATAGACTGCAACTAGAATCTTGATTTTGAATTCATTTTAAAGATAGCAGTTTGCTCTTTTGTATATACAGTTCCCTTAATAAATTGGTACTTTGCCTTGCAAACATATAGATTTTGAGTGTTCAGTTTTAGTGTGAGCTTGGAAACCAAAAGATTAACACTGAAAAGTTGAAACCGTGAAACCCACTTGATTTCCCCTAAAAATAGTATAAATATAAAAAAAATCATAGCAGGTAATAGTCAAATAATAACTGAATTAGAGGATGTTCATGAATTAGTACCCAATAACTGAATCAGTGTGTATTTAATTGATGGTTATATGAATGGAATATACAAATCATATCATATTAAACATGAATACAATCCAGTCTAGTGTAGGGAGCTAGAATACCTTTCTAGCATAGTTAGGTAGTGATTTACACAGTCTATACAAAAACAAAGATAATCAATGCACATTCCCAAGACCCCATACAATTTCATAGGCATCTACACACTTGCTTATTAATTAGTAAGAAGACAGACATGTTCTGTAGTAGAGAGATGGGATCCGGGTCCATCTTGGATCTGGATCCGACACAGAACCCCTCAGTTCCGAAATCCGAATGTTCCACCCGAAACTGGACGGATCATTCAGATTTCAGGACTTCAGACCCATCTATATAATTACCGAATTTCGTGGATTATCGAAAATAACCTTGAAACGTTTGAAAAAAAAAACTCGAAAAATACGCTTGGAAACTCGAAATAGTTTCCGATCAATATTGCGAGGATTATCGAACGTTCAAGGCTATTTTCGAAAAATACCTGAAAGTATGTTCATTTTTCGGATCTTTGTGATTTTCCTGAGATCTGTAAATCCGAAATGGAACGAAACGTAACTGTTTCAGCCATCTTTATTCTGTAGTAACAAACGTGTCTGGGTCTCTAGCTCCCTTTAAGGAAATGGTAGGAAATTCATACAGTGCGGTGTAAATTGGAAGAAAAACCTAGTGAGGCTCTCAGTATACAGTATTTAACAAAGGAAGACTTGCAAATTATAGTTGTCTACACCAGTTAATGGAACATGGTCTCTTTCAGAGAAAACAACTGATGAACATACGTGAAGATGTTTCTATCTAACCTTGATTCACTGATCACCAAAAGAGTCTGTTCCCATTAACACTTCCACATTAAGTGGTTGTTGCACTTTACTCAGGATAATTAAAATAAAAACAAGCTTTAGTTACTCTCACATTCGTAATACAACTACCTTTATTCATCCCATTGGCATTGAGGTGCAATGGTGGAGATGGATAAAGGAAAGTGATACGAGTGCGTAGTCTGATCTTAGTTTATGTTAGTGACAAAGTGTTTTTTAAGGGCAGTCCACCCCCCCAAACTAAGTTTTGTTATGTGTAGGCAATGGCGATAAAAACAGCCTTCGTTCCCCGCTGCCTTCTGCTTAACTTCTGCCTTTTCCGTGCATGGAAATCAAGCAGGAGCGGCTCGAACGGTATCCGCTCCTGTGATTGGCTAATGCACCACAACTTAGCCAATCACAGGAGTGGATGCCGGTCGAGCCCCTTTATAGACTTGGTTTAAATACAACAAAGTGTGTGTGAAGAGACAATAGGGTTGGCGTGCACCACCAGACTTTGCAGGCTGTCATTAGGTGGTAATACCCTGTCACAAGTCCCGGGGTTGAGGGTGAGTGACTGTTCTCTCAGGCAGTGATCTTGGACTATCCGTCATACAAATGCTGTTATTTTGCACTGGCAGGCATTATTTACTCTTGAACATGAAGGGGAAATTTTAGAAAGTTAGATTGGGAACTATTGAGGTGTTGGTGTGGAAAATTAAGGATGGGCTTTCTATCGGTAAACTAACAAAACAGAGGACTTTGCGGTTGTTAACCTAGGAGGGAATTAACTTGATGGACACTTGGGGCACAGGGGGACTATATCACTGCAATGGTTTATATTCTATTAAGCCAGTCGGAGCGATGCTGTTGTTTACTGGACACTTATTCATAGAACTGTTGCACTTTATGTATAAGATGTTGCAATGAATAAAGGTATCTCTTTAGCATCCATCTAGGGTCGTATTGGTTCTCTAAGGTTCGTACACACCTTAGATTTTTCCCAGACCTCTGAGCTCCGCCCGCCTCCCGATCTCGACAAACACCCGCGATAAACGTCCTTTTTGGGCGATAGTCGCACTTAAGTATGTGTGTCGTCCGGGGACGTTTGAATGGAGTCATTCGGCGGGATGAACGACCCCAACCGAACACATAAACAAACACGGTGTGACTATTGTCCAAAATGACCGTTGCGAGTGTTTGTCGGGATCGGGGGACGGGCCGAGCTCGGAGGTCAGGGGAAAATCTAAGTTGGTACGAACCTTTAGTGTGGTACAAAATGTGTGAGTGCTTTGAAAGGGTTTCTTTATCAGAGGGGTTTGTACCCTTTGATTTCCATACAAATATGTGTTGATACAGTATTACAGTGTTGTATGATATCACAGTGATATCAGTGTTGGTTTGGAGATTCTAGACTATGATAAATATGTAACTTTCCTTAGAACGATTAGAGGGAAACGGGGAATTGGAGTTTAAACTCATGATAAATAATGACCCCCTTTTGGTAAACAAAACTGCAAAGATAAACCTGTAAATATATATCCTTATAAACTGCCACTGTACTGTACTAAAACGTCCATACTTTGAAAATTACCCTATAGTTCAAGTGTGTCTGCAAAAACATTTGTAAGTCCTAGAATGATTACGTTACTTTTGTGATGTACAGAGGTTTTAAAAATGTTTTTATCAGACCAATTAGATCAAGGTCACAAACAGCCAATTAGCTCAGTCCATATAGAAAGTTTCAATCATACCTCCCAACCATCATGGGTTTTGAGCCTTAACCATAAGTGGTGGGGCTTGGGTAGTCTGGGAGGGGGTAGGGAAGTGCCAATGGTGGGGTAGGGAATAGTGCCAATGCCTGTCGGGGTCAATCACCTCCAAAAGAGAATAGATGTAAAGGGCTTATTACCAAAAGAAGATGGACCTGAAATGTGTGAGCAATGAAGCCTGTGGAAACTATAACATATAACACCCACTTTAATTATTTTCATATGTTTACTAAAACCAATATATGTTTTTATTTTGCAGCTAATTTTGTTCAAATGAAGGTAGGTACAACATAATAAACGTAATGGTAAGTGACCTTTCTCTTGACCTTTGTCTTCATCTGACCTTGAATCAGATTCTAAAACTAAATGTTCCATATGGAAGTTCCACCAGTGTTTGTTTTGTAAAAAAAAAAAAACCTTTGAAATAAAAATCAGGTATTTTAAAATGCAAATCTCTACAACTCTCAAACTACCATGTAAAGGTAAATGCAGGAGCATTCTGGGTGTTTTATTTGACTACATATGGGCCGTCATTTGTCGCAAATGACCAGTAAAGTATTTCCTTGAGTGCTTTTATATAAAACTACTTTAAACTGTGGGCAAAGTATTCAATATTGCAGAAGCATAAAAGTAATTTCCTTTAAACAAAGTTCTACAGCCGTCAAGTCTTCTGCATATTTAACTTTAAAGGGAATGTCCACCCCCAAAACTAAAATTAACCCACTACTGGCCCCACTGTGTAGTGTAAAAAAAGTCCTCACCTACACCTCAGCTTCTTATGGTTCTCCTGCAGTGTATGTTTAAGTTCCAAAAAGGTGAAGAGTAGGAGCTTATGTCTGCATGTAATGGGGTGCCTGATCTTTCTTGTCCTCCCGAAAAAATCTGAGATGTGCAGAGGAGCCCTCCCTCCTTCCTCCGTATCCTTCTCCTTTGTTCCACCACTACACTGCAGAAAAGGAAACAACAAGCACATAAGTCAAAGCAGTCGGGACATTGACCGGCATCCTCTCCTTTGATTGACTAAGGCCAATGCCTAACCTACTCTATCATTTCCACCCACATTTCCGCCTTACTGTTGATACGAGGAAGGCAAAACAAAACAAAAAAACACCAGAATTATGAAGGGGGAAAAAATCCCCTGACAAGTGACACATCGGAAATTTCCTTGGATCAACTCTACTTATGTATCAATACCAGTAACTTGCAACATTCCTTGTTTTCAGAAACTCATCCAGTTTTTTTTTTTTTTAATGTATCCAATAACCTGCCATCACCCACATCTACGGAAGACAGTTACATAGTTTTAACCGTTCTCACAGGTGAAAAACTCTTTCCAAACGTGAAACGTATTTTCTTCAAGTCGTAAGGGTGTCGCATGTCTTCTGACCTGGTCTATTGGGTGAACATGACCCCGATAGTTTAGCAGAGTCTAAATTTTTACTTACTTACTCATAAAAGCCAAGCAAGTTAGTTTGAAAAGATCTGTTACTGATGAATCCATGTTTATTACAACTTATAAGGTCAGTCCTTGAAACTTACTCTAAATAGTTTTAAGATATTAGTCTATTGCACATCTGGATCCATTCACCCATATTCTCAAGATCGGTTGGAAGCTGCCCCATCAACTGGTACCAAGGTATCCTTTGCACACATTCAGCTTTTAATTGCTACAATACAAGCTGAATAATTGAACCATAAATATCACCATTGGAAAGTACAATCGTTAGTAAATGCCATGGTCGTTAAGTAGTTTATTGGACATTAACAGTCATTATTAGTCATGGTAATGGTAACATCAGTACAGTACACACCTTTCATAATTTACCATCTATAAATAGTGACCATAGGTAAATACTGTGGGTTTATAACTACACCGTTCCAATCCCCTTAAAGGGTACGTCCAATGTTTTTTAAACTTTCTTTTATCTGTTTAACTGAAGAGTGGGAGGTAAATGAGCTATGACTTACCTTACCTGAGCTATGAGGA
>JAACNH010000232.1:241363-307794 GCA_019447015.1 Hymenochirus boettgeri | reverse complement strand
CCCCTTACAGTGTAATATATAAGGATAATGTTCCCCTTACAGTGTAATATATAAGGGATAATGTTCCCCTTACAGTGTAATATATAAGGGATAATGTTCCCCTTACAGTGTAATATATAAGGGATAATGTACCCCTTACAGTGTAATATATAAGGGATAATGCGCCCCTTACAGTGTAATATAAGGATATTACGCCACCGAGGAGTTCCCTGACCATATAGAAGTACGAGGCCGTAGGCCGAGTGCTTTTATACAGGACAGGGAACTCGAGGTGTGAAGGGGATCATTATTTTTCATAATACATAAGTATTGGATTCCTTCACCCCATTCACATTTTAAATGTCAGGTGAGCGAGGGAAGACAACAGAGAACCATGAACCGGAGAAAGAAACCGGCACAACATAGAAGGAAGAAGGGGCCGCCCTACGGATATAGAAGGATAATGCCCCGGACAGGGGAAGGAGGAATGGTCCCGTACATGGATATATAAGGGAGAAGTTCCCCTTACAGGGGAAAAATAAGGAATTAATGTCCCCTTACAAGTGTAATATATAAGGGATAAGGTTCCCCTTACATGTATATATAAGGGCTAATTTCCCCTTACAGTGTAATTATCAGGGATAATGTTCCCCTTACAGTGTAATATTAGGATATTTCCCCTTACAGTGTAATATATAAGCGATCCTGTCCTTACAGTGTAATATATAAGGATACGTTCCCCTTAACAGTGAATAATATAAGGATAACTTCCCTTCTACAGCTGTGTATATATAAGGGTAATGTTCCCTTACCATGTAAATATAAGGATAATGTTTTCCCCTTAACGTGTAATATATAAGGATATGTTCCCCTTACCGTGTATATATGAGGATAATGTCCCGCTTACAGTGTAATAATATAAGGGATAATTTCCCTTACAGTGTAATATATAAGGATAATGTTCCCCTTACAGTGTAATATATAAGGGATAAACGTCTCCTTTACAATGTTAATATATAAGGATAATGTTCCCCTACAGTGTAATATATAATGGATAACGTTCCCCTTACAGTGAATATATAAGGATAACGTTCCCCTTACAGTGTAATAATAAGGGATAATGTTTCCCCTTACAGTGTAATATATAAGGATCTATGTTTCCCCTTAAGGGTAATATATAAGGATAATGTTTCCCCTTACAGTGTCCATTAGAGGGATAATGCGCGCCCCTTAACAGTGTCATAATTAAGGTATAGATTTCCCCTTACAGTGTAATATATAAGGGAATGTTCCCCTTACAGTGTAATATATAAGGGATAATGTTCCCCTTACAGTGTAATATAAAAGGGATAACGTTCCCCTTACAGTGTACTATATAAGATAATGTTCCCCTTACTGTAATATATAGGAAATGTTCCCCTTACAGTGTAATATATAAGGGATAATGTTCCCCTTACAGTGTATATATATAAGGATATATCTGTTGTATTCATTAGATCAACTGGACCTTGAAATGTAGTTCTTTGAACGGAGACGGTTCGCTAGTCCTCCGACTGGCTTCTCATTCTGATTTGATAAAGCCAGTCGGATGACTAGCTAAACGCTTCAAAGAACGATAAAAAAAAAAACAAACTTTCAAGTCCAGTTGATCTAATTGCATAGCAACAGATCTCATGACCTGGATGACTGAGAACCTTCACAATGCATATAATAAGGATCATTGTTCCCCTACATGTAATATATAAGGATAATGTTTCCCCTATACAGTGTAATATATAAGGATAATGTTCCCTTACGAGTGTAATATAAAGGATAATGTTTTCCCCTTACGTGTAATATATAAGGATAATGTTGCCCCTTACGTGTAATATATACGGGATAAATGTGCCCCTTACGTGTAATATATAAGATAACGTTCCTCCACTTACAGTGTAATATATAAGGGATAACGTTCCCCCTGACAGTGTAATATATAAGATAATGTTTCGCCTCTTACATTGTAATAGTAAGGATAATGTTCCCCTTTACAGTGTAATATATAAGGAGAATGTTCCCTTACAGTGTAATATATACAGGATAATGTTCCCCTACGTGTATATATAGGATAAATGTTTCCCCACAGTGTAAATATTATAAGGAAATTTTCATCCTTACAGTGTAATATACTAATGGATAATGTTCCCCTTACAGTGTAATATATATGAGGATGGATTAATGTCCCCTTACAAGTGTACAATATATAAGGGTAATGTTCCCCTTACTGTGTATATATAAGGGATAATGTTTTCCCCATCCAGTGAATATCGAGGGATAATGTTCACACTTACAGTGTAATATATAGGGATATGTTCCCCTTACAGTGTAATATATAAGGATCAAATGTGATCCCCCTTACAGTGTACTATATAAGGATAATAGTTCCCCCTTACATGTAATAGATAAGGATTACAGTGTCCCCTTACAGTTGTAATATATAAGGGTTCAATTGTCCCTACCCTAGTGTATATATAAGGATATGTTTCCCCCCCTACAGTGTAATATATAGGGATAATGTTTCCCCTTACGTGTAATATTAAGGATAAAACGTCCCCTTACAGTGTATATAGGATAATGTTCCCCTTACAGTGTAATATATAAGGGATAACGTTTCCCCTTACAGTGTAATATATAAGGGATCACGTTCCCCTTACAGTGGTAATATATAAGGGAGAACTTCCCCTTACAGTGGTATATATAAGGGATAACGTTCCCCTTACTAGTGTAATATATAAGGGATACTTTCCCCGTACAGTGTATATTAAGGGATAACGTTCCCCTTACAGTGTACTATATACGGATAATGTTTCCCCTTACAGTGTAATATATAAGGTATTTGTCAATCATATGTTCCCTTACAGTGTAATTATACGGATAATGTTTTCCCCTTACAGTGTTAATATATAAGGGATAATGTTTCCCCTTACAGTGTGATATATAAGGATATTGTTCCCCTTACATTGTAATATATTAAGTAAAATGTTTTCCCTTACAGTGTATATTAAGGATAATGTTCCCTTACAGTGTAATATATAAGGATAATGTTCCCCTTACATGTAATATATAAGGTATCCTTGTTCCCCTTATCAGTGTAAATATATAGGATAATGTTCCCCATACATGTAATATATAGGGATATGTTTCCCCTTACAGTGTAATCTATAAGGATACTGTTCCCCTTACAGTGTAATGATAATAAGGGATCATGTTCCCCTTACAGTGAATATAAAGGGATCATGTTCCCCTTACGTGTAATATATAGGATCATGTTTTCCCCTTACAGTGTAATATATAAGGTGATACTGTTCCCCTTACATTGTAAAAATAAGGGATAATGTGCCCCTTACAGTAATATCTAAGGTAATGTTTCCCCTGTACGTGTAATATATAAGGTAATGTTCCACCTTACAGTGTAATATAAAGGGCTAATGTTCCCTTTACAAGTGTAAGTATATAAGGATAATGTTTCCCTTACAGTGTAATATATAAAGGATTTGTTCCCTTACGTGTAATATCTAAGGATATGTTCCCCTTACAGTGTAATAATATAAGGGATAACTGTTTCCCCTTACAGTGTATATCATAAGGGATAAGTTCCCCTACAGTGTAATATCTAAGGGATAAACGTCCCTACAGTGTAATATATAAGATAATGTTCCCCTTACAGTGTAATATATAAGGATAATGGTTCCCCTTACAGTGTAATATATAAGGGCTAATGTATCCCATTACAGTGTAATATATAAGGGATAATGGTTCTCCTGAAGTGTAATATATAGGATACTGTGGTCCCTTACAAGTGTAATATATAAGGGATCAATTTCACCCTTACAGTCAGTTTGTATACTTGAGTAGGGATAACAGTTCCCCTTACAGTGTAATATATAGGATGATAAGTTTCCCCTACAGTGTCATATATAAGGGATAAACGTTCCCCTCCTAACAGTTAATTATAAGGGATAATGTTCCCTTACAGTGTAATATATCAGGATAAGTCCCTTACAGTGTAATATATGGGATATGTGTCCCCTTGACCGTGTATATATAAGGGAAATGTCCCCTTCTACAGTGTAATATAAGGATAATGTTTCCCTTACAGTGTAATATATAGAGGATTAATGTTCCCTTACAGTGTAATATTAAGGATAATGTTCCCCTTACAGTGTATATATAGGATAAGTTCCCCTTACAGTGTAAGTATGAAGGTATAATGTTCCCCTTACACGTGTAATATATTAGGAATAATGTTCCCCTCCCAAAGTGGTAATGATATAAGGGTCTAAGTTCCCCGTTACTGTGTAATATATAAGGATAAGTTCTTCCCTGACAGTGTAATATATAAGGAGTAATGTTCCCCTTACAGTGGTATATATAAGGGATAAGTTCCCTTACAACCTAGTAATATATAGAAGGTATAAGTGTTCCCCTTACAGTGTAATATAATATAGGGATAACGTTCCCCTGTACAAGTGTAATATATAAGGGATAAGGTCCCCTTACAGTTGGATATATTAGAGGGATAATGTCCCCTACAGTGTAAATATATAAGGCATAATGTTCCCCTTACAGTGTAGAATGAGATATGCTACAGGGCATATATAGGTTTCCCTTACATGTTGTAATATATAAGGATAATGTTTCCCCTTACAGCTGTACTGTAATATATGAGGGATAATGTTTCCCTTAATGTACTATATAGTAGTTCTAATGAAATATAGGGATAACGTTTCCCTATACAGTGTTAATATATAGGATAGAATGTTCCCCTTAAGTGTAATATATAAGGATAATGGTTCCCCTTACAGTGTATATATAAGGGATAATGTATCCCCTACAGTGTAATGATAAGGTGAGTAATGTTCCCCTTAAGTCATGTTAATATTATAAGGGATAATGGCTTCCCCTTACAGAGTGTAATAATAATAAGGATAATGTTCCCCTTACATGTAATATTAAGATATGTTCCCCTACAGTGTAAGAATAAGTCTATTTCCCTTACAGTGTCAATATAGAGGGATACAGGTGTTCCCCTTTGACAGTTTGAATTATATTAAGGGATAAGTTCCCGTTGCCGTGGTAATATATAAGGGATAATGCCCCCTTACAGTCAAATATAAGGGATAATGTTCCCCTACAGTGTAATATATGGGGATAATGGCCCCTACAGTGTAATATAAAGGGATAATGTTCCCTTACATGTAATAAATTAAGGAATGTTCCCGTTACAGTGTGAATATTAAGGATTAAGTTCCCACTACAGTTGTAATATAAGGGATAATGTTCCCCTTACACAGGTAATTATAAGGGATATGTTTCCCTTACAGTGTGTAATATAATAAGGAAATGTTCCCCTCGCAGTGTAATATAAAGGATAGGTTCCCCTACAGGTATGTAATATATAAGGATTATGTTCCCCTACAGTGTAATATATAAGGGAAATGTTCCCCGTCCAGGTTATATATGGATAATGCTGTCCCCGTCAGGTAATTATAAGGGATAGAATGTTCCCCTTACAGTGTAATATATAAGAAGATAAGTTCGTACCTTAGTGTAATATTAAGGGATAAGTCCCCTTACTAGTGTACTAGATTAAGGGATAACGTTCCCTTACAGTGTAATATATAGGGATAATGTCTTCAGAGGATCATCTCCTAGTATAGTACTCCCCAGTTGTAATATAAAGGGATAATGTTCCCCTTACAGGTAATATATAAGGATAATGTTCCCCTTACATGTAATATTAGTCAACGGAATGGATAACGTGTCCCACTTACAGTGTAATATATAAGGGATAATGTTCCCCTTCAGGTGTAATTATAAGGATATATGTTCCCTTACAGTGGTAATAACGGATTAATGTTTCCCCTTACAGTGTAATATAGTAATGGATAGGTTCCCCTTACAGTGTAATATAAATAAAGGGATAATCGTTCCCCTTACAGTGTAAATTATAAGGAATGCCTAATAATTATTGTATCCCCTACAGTGTAATATATAAGATATGTTCCCCTACAGTGTAATATATAAGGACTAATGTCGGCCCTTACAGGTAATAGTATAAGGATAATATCTTGTTGGTATTCAATTAGATCAACTGGATTGAAATGTATTTCTTGAAGACGTTTCGCTAGTCATCCGATCTGGCTTCCTCAATTCTGAATTGGGAGAAGGTCCATTCTGTATGACTAGTTCGAAACGTCCTTCACTTCAAGAACTACATTTCAAGTCCAGTTGAATCTATTGATACACAGATACCATGACCTGGAATGAATGAGAACCTTCAAATCATATAAGATAATGTCCCCTCCGATGTAATATATAAGGATATGTTCCCCTTACAGTGTAATAATATAAGGATAATGTTCCCCTTACAGTGTAATATATACGGATATGTTCCCTACAGTGTAATATATAAGGATAATGTTCCCCTTACAGTGGTAATAATAAGGGATAATGTGCCCCTTACAGTGTAAATATATAAGGGATTAATGTTCCCCTTACAGGTAATCTATAAGGATCATGTTCCCCTTAACAGTGTAAATATATAAGGGGATAATGTTCCCCTTACAGTGATATATAAGGGATAATGTTCCCCCCTATGCAGATGATAATATATAAGGATAACGTTTCCCCTGATACAGTGTAATATATCAGGGATAACGTTCCCCTTACAGTGTAAATATAATAAGGATAATGTTCCCCTTACAGTGTAATATAAGGATAATGTTCCCCTTAACAGTGTAATATAAGGATATGTTCCCCTTACAGTGTAATATATAAGTGATAAAATTTTCACCTTCAGTGTCGTAATATATAAGGGATAATGTTCCGCTTACAGTGTAATATATACGGGATAACGTCCCTACGTGTAAATAGTATATAAGGGATACGTTCCCGCTACAGTGTAAATATAGGGATAATGTTCCCCTTAGTGTATATATAAGGGGGATAATTTTCCCTTACAGTGTTAATATATAGGGATAACGTTACCCTTAACAGTGTAATCTATAAGGGATAATGTTGCCCTTCAGTGTGTATTTATATCTATAGGATAATTTCCCACCTTACAGTAGTTGTAATATATTATACGGATCAATTCCCCTAACAGTTGTACCATAATTAGGAGGTAATCATGTCCCCCCCCTTACAGTTGTAAATATAGGGTAAATGTTTCCCTTACAGTTGTGTTAATTAAGTAATAATAGGATTAATGTTCCCCTTACAGTGTATTTTGATATTAAAGGGATAACGTTCTCCACGGATGGTATGATATTATAAGGATACGTTCCCCTTACGATTGTGTGGTGTGTATGTTTAATTTGTATATATATGGGATAACGTTCCCTTACGATGTATATCATATAAGGGATAACGTTCCCTTACAGTGTAATATATAAGGATAACGTTTTCCCCTGTACAGTGTTTTTAAGTACACGTATATAAGGATAATTGTATCACGAAATTCACAGTGGTAATTATATAAGGGATAATGCCGTACGTTCCATCGGATATTCCCTACAGTGTGGTTAATCATTATAAGGGATAACTAGGTCCCCTAACAGTTGTAATATATAAGGGATAATGTTCACCCCTTACACAGATATGGGATAATGTTCTCCTTCGAACAGTGTAATATATAGGGATGACCATGGTTCCCCTACTGTGTAATATATAAAGGGATAATGTTCCCCTTACTACCGTGTATATAATACGGGATAACGTCCCCTTACGGTCAGTGTAATTATAAAGGATATACGATTTTCCCTTCTCAGTGTTAACTATAGAAAGATATGGCTCACCCTTACAGTGTGTAATGATATAGGATATCCAGTGAATAAGTATGTTCCCCTTACATTGTAATATATAGGATAATATCTTTGTATTCAACTTAATATCAACTGGACTTGAAAATGCTAGTCTTGACAGACGTTTCGCAGGCATCCCGTCTGTTTCTCAATTCTGAATTGGAAAGCCAGTCGATGACTAGCGAACGTCTATCAAGAACTACATTTCAAGTACCAGTTGATTCGTAATTGGAATACACAGATTTATACCATGAACTGGCTGAATGAGAACCTTCACAAAGCATATGAAGGATATGCTTCCCCTAAGTGTAATATATAAGGATAATGTTCCCCTTACCAGTTTGTATTATATAAGATAATGTTCCCCATTTACAGTGTAATATATCTAAGGAAATGTTCACCTTACAGTGTAATATATAAGGATAATGTTCCCCTTACAGTGTGTAATAATATAAGGGGGATATGGCCCCTTTACAGTGTTTAGTATATATTAAGGGATAATGTTCCCCTTGACAAGTGAATAGATAAGGGATAACAGTTCCCTTACAGTGTAATATATAAGGGATAAACTTCCCCTTCACGTGGTAATATATAAGGAATGTTCCCCTTAACAGTGTAATATGTAGATAATTGTTCCCCCCTTACAGTGTAGTATATAAGGGATAATGTTCCCTTGACAGTGTATATATAAGGATATGTTCCCTACAGTGTAATATATAAGGGGATAATGTTCCCCTTACATGTACATATATAAGGATAATGTTCCCCTTAACGTTTGTATATATAGGGATTAATGTGCCCTTCAGTGTAAAATATAAGGGCTACATGTGCCCCTGTACAGTGCTAATATATAAGGGAATTATTCCCCTTACAGTGTTGTAATGATATAGGGTCGTTCCCCACAGGTGATAAAATCACGTCTCCCTTACAAGTGTATATATAAGGGAAAACGTTCCCCTTAGTGTCAATATATAAGGGATAACGTTCCCTTCAGTGTTAATATATAAGGGATAATGTTTCCTTACAGTGTAATATATAAGGGATACCACGTAGTGATCCCCTTACAGTGTAATAATAATAGGGAATAATGTGCCCTACGTGTAATAAAAGGATAAATGTTCCCATTACAGAATGTAATATATAAGGATAATGTTCCCCTTCAGTGTAATATATAAGGATATGTTCCCTTACAGTTAATTAAAGGATAATGTTCCCCTACAGTGTAATATAAAGGGATAATGTTCCCTTAAGTGTTATATATACGGATAATGTTCCCCTTACATGTAACATATAAGGGAAATGTTCCCCTCTACGTGTATAGTATATAAGGATAATGTTCCCCTAAACAAGTGTATAATTATGGGTTAACGTTCCCTTTACAGTGTAATATATAGGGATACGTTCCCCTTACATGTAATATATAAGGGCATAACGTTCCCTACGATGTAAATATAAGGGATAACGGTTCCCATTCGTGTAATTATAAGGGATAACGTCCCCTTAAGTCGTATGTATATATAAGGGAGATATGTTAACCCTAACAGTGAATATATAGGATAATTTCCCCTACAGTGTAATATATAAGGGATCATGTTCCCCTTACAGTGTATATTATACGGATAATGTTCCCCTTACAGTTGTATATATAAGGGATAATGTTCCCCTTACAGTGTAATATATAAGGATAAGTTCCCCTACAGTGTATATATAAGGATAATGGTTCCCCTTACAGTGTAATATATAAGGTAATGTTCCCTTACAGTGTCAATATATAAGGATAAGTACCCCTTACAGGTAATATATAAGGGATAATGTTCCCCTTACATAGTGTACATATAATAATGGGATAATGCGCCCCCTTTACAGTGTAATATATAAGGAAATGTTCCCTTACAGATGTAAATATATAAGGATATGTTCTCCTTACAGTGTAATATATAAGGGTATATGTTCCCCTTACGCAGTTGTAATAATGAGGGATAATGGTCGCCTTACATGTAATATATCAGTGAGGAACTGTTCCCCTTACTGTTAATATATACAGGGATAATGTTCCCCTACAGTGTAATATATAAGGGGGGATAATGTTCCCTTACAGTGTAATATATGAGGGATAATGTTTCCCACTTACCAGTGTAATATTAGTATGGTTAATTAAGAGGATCAGATTCCCCTACAGTGAAGTATATAAGGATAATGTTTCCCCTTACAGTGTAATATATAAGGATAAGTTCTTAGTTAAAAGAATCCCCTTACAGTTGAATATATAAGGGAAAACCTGTTCCGCTTACAGTGTAATAATAAAGGATAAGTTACCCTGTACAGGTAATAATCAAGGGATAATGTTCCCTTACTGTGTCAGATAATAAGGATAATGTGTCCCACTTACAAGTGTAATATATAAGGGATGAATTTTCCCCTACAGTGTAATATTATAAGGGATAAGTCCCCTTGAGACTGTAATATATAAGGGATACGTTCCCCTTATATGTGTATAATATAAGGGATAACGTTCCCTTACGTGTAGAATATATAAGGATCATGTTACCCCTTACAGTGTAATATATTAAGGGATAACTTTCCCTACAGTTGTAAATATAAGGGATAATGTTCCCACATTCATTAATTCCCAAGTGTATATATAAGGATAATGTTCCACTATATAGGTAAGTTCCCTAATTGGTATTAGTAACGCTTACAGTGTATATTAAGGATAATGTTCCCCTTACAGTGTAATATATAGGGAATAATGTTCCCCTTACAGTGTATATAAGGATAAGTTCCCTTACCGTGTAATTATAAGGATAAGTTCCCCTTTAACAGTGTAATATATAAGGGAAATGTTTTCCCCTTACAGTGTAATTATAAGGATACTGTACCCCTTACAGTGTAATATATAACGTAATGTTCCCTTACAGTTGTAATATATAAGGGGATAATGTTCCCCTTACAGTGTAATATCTTAAGGGATAATGCTTCCCCTTACAGGTAAATATAAGGAATTACGCCACCGAGGAGTTCCCTGACCATATAGAAGTACGAGGCCGTAGGCCGAGTGCTTTTATACAGGACAGGGAACTCGAGGTGTGAAGGGGATCATTATTTTTCATAATACATAAGTATTGGATTCCTTCACCCCATTCACATTTTAAATTCTATCCTTGTCCCTATTTCCACCTTAAACCCCCCAAGCTACCTTCTGTAACTTAAACCCAGTAGAAAGGAACATCCCAGCCCAGCATCTATGGGGTTAAACAAATCTTTATGGAGGAGGAGAGAGACATTGGTTATGAAGGGACAGGAAGCAGCTCCAGCAGGTTCTGTTAGTGAAGTTAAACACTGATTCATTGTCCAGGCATGAACACTGGGATGGGCGGGGCAGTGGGATATAAGAAATGAGTCACTTAGTGACATAGCTGAGTGATTTTTATAAGGATATAAACCACTGCAGCTCCCCACTTACAACTTATAGGGAAAAAAGACTATGCAGGTAAGGGAGTAACAAACGTGTACGTATCCTTCAAAGTAAATTGGCTAAAGCCCCAAGTGACTGGTGAGGAATGTAACAAAGTCATGGTGATGACCCCAATATGGCTTCTGGTTGAATAGAATGTAAATACACTTGTATCCATCAACACCGGACCTGTATCCCTCCTGTAATGGAGAGTCCTGTTAGCGTGTAAAGATCGCTCATGTCACAGTCCCCAGTCACTAATGTTTATACAGACTTGTATTATTCACCCACCTGACCATCTGCACTCAGTTCCTCCTCCACCCCTGGAGGTTCAAGTCGGTGTAATTTGGAAAGTTTGCGCCCGTGGGGCGAGGATGCCGTACTCTCCACGTCGCTCTCCAGAAGACTCTGAAGGAACAGAGAAGGTGCCATGTTCCAGGAGTAGTAACCCACACAAGGAAAGGGGCGTTTAAATCTGCACTCACCTCCTCAGCAGTCTCGTCTTCCTCTCCCTCCTCAGGCTGGTATTCTTCGTCTGAGGAATCATCCTCTTCCAAGGGAATGTCCACAAACTGAGGTGTCTGCAGGGCACAAGTAACAAGCGTGTTGTCATATCCAGCAACCCATGTGCCCATCTACCAGTCAACCCATGTGCCCATCTACCAGGGCGGGTGGTTTTCAATCTCTTGTTACCTTCTGCTGCTTGGGTTTTTCGTGCCATTCTTGTTGCCCGCTCTACCGGTAAACTAAGCAATTATCTGTTCTAACTCTGTTTTCCTTGGCTTTCTTGTAAGTATATTGTCAAAGAGTTGTCTGAGAGGCCTATCGTTTCTACCATTTTAATTCATTCAGTACTGGTGGCTACCCGAGCACGAGTGGAGTCTGTGTATGGTTTCTCTCTTCTCTGGGTAGGTTTGCCATGTTTCCGGTCAATGGTAAAAACCCTGGCAGGGTTGAAAATGCCCTATAGGAGCCCGGGCTTTTGAAAGTTTGTACTTGTCAAGGGAGGTTATGGATTACCTACCTTTTCTGGTTCTACAAATTAATTCTTAAAGCAGCCTTTTTCAAACTCTTGTTGACAGTGTAAGTTTTTGTGGATGGGTTTGGCTTGGGACACCCTAGAAGTGAGGTATTTCTCGTTTAGTTTGTAGCAACCTTTACGCAAGATTTTTATTTATAAAATCCATTTGGTTCATGGAGGTTTCAGCCAGCGTGGAGCATACGGAGGCCACTTCTGTGTCTGTTTATCCCTGCAGGTGGCACTGAACTCTTGAACTCTTCCTGCATTTTCATTACCCACCAGCACAACTTTCTTCCTTTATCATTATCATCATCAGCCCCACCTGTTTACTGCTGACTGGCCTTCCTTCTCTCATTGTCGGAGCCTCTTTGTACTTGGCTCCCATATTTGATTAATTGTATCCCTAATCCCCAATCTCGAGTTTCCTGCTTTGGTCCCTGATCCTACTCTCCAGTACTCACTTTCGGCCCCCTGACTTTGGTTTCAGTTCTTAGCCCTACTTTCCTTTGACTTATCCATTCCCTTTCATTGGTTTTCCCTGTACCCATACATCTTAACCCTTCTCTTTCCTATTCTATCTGTATTTGTTCTTGTGTGTTATTGTCTGTATGTATGTGTTTCTAGTTAGATAGTGAGGGTTTTGTTTGCTGGGTTTGGTGATTGTGGTCACTTTTTTGGTTGTTTTCTTTGTCATTAATAAACTTATTTCATTTCACTATTGAAGTCTCGGTACACTATCAGTTCTTCCAGCTGCTAGGCAGCCAGCAACCTTACACTTCACGTTCAAATAAAAGTATCTAGAATGATTGTTTGGAGAAAAAGTGTGATTTATTCATAGTTATTGTATTCATTTTAAGAGTTTTTTGTGTATAAAGCCATTCTAATACCTACTGCAGTAAGTGTTGGCAGTTGTGTGAAATAGAGTGGGATTGCTTAAATGGCTTGGTTCCTGATCCCGTCTCTAACATTTATGTTTAAACAGAAATGTAGACATGTGGGTTATGTGAGCATCTTAATACTTAGAGACTAATATAGGCCACTTTGGGATACTTTTTGCAATGCGTCTGCCCTTGGCCTTTTCTATAACCCTCAATGCAATCATATAATAGAGGAAAATCTTGAAAATGCTATCATTTATAAAAGCCAGGAATAATAATAATAAAAATTTAATTTTTTTAAAAGAAAAATCAGCTACAATAGCATTAACCCTTTTTAAAATAATCTGCAGATTCAAGCCAAGGGTCCCCTGTTTCTTTGCCGAAAAATGGGTTATTTTAAATTGACCATAGCTGGAAACTATAATTCTTCCCAACCACCATTATATTATTTTTTTGTTGATCTGCCCCCTATTTCTTTAGATATCCAATCTAAAACTTCTTAGATTTCAGCTCTCAATCAAGTGCCTTGCTATCATTAACTATTCTTCTGTGAGCAGTTTTACTGTAACTGGAATGGTGACAGAGTTTTGACATTTGGAATGCTGTATGCTGTGTGCAGGCTTGACAGTTGGTTTATGAAAAAAAAAGTCAGGTCGGATGGAAGTGGGAGTGGTTAAAAAAAGGAGGGGGGGATACTGCTCCTAAACAAAATGTGTGGATTGAAGGCATGCAGCAACATACGCAAATCAGAGTAAATGCTACATGTATTCAATTATAGATTAAGATGAGGCAAAGTTATTTTTTCAGTATAGTTTTTTAAACATTCTCTTTAAACATACTAGGTAATAAGCTACTGCTAAAATACATGTAGAAGCACAATGGAGAGAATTCCAACTACACTCAAGTTGAGTAATAGACAAAATTAATAAAATTATTATGAATTTTAGAATGTTTTATATTACCAAAGATTTGCTATACCTTTTTGAAAAAAGCCTTGGTCACTATGGTTATATAGTTCATATGCATCTGACCTGAGCCATAAAATAGCCATAATTTCACTTGGGGCTTATGTAGCACCAATTGGTACATACGTCTCTTCTATTTACACCAAATGTACACAGCATTATACTATATTCTGAATTCTGCTCAATGCATCTCTCTGATTTCCGTGTTAATGATAAACAATTTATAATCAAAAAGCTGAATACAGGAGGATTCCTTATCTCTGTAAATTGCTTCTGATTTTCTAATCTAAAGACTAATGTAAGAGGTGGTTGGGAAAGGGACACCAGGGGAGACTTGGATAGGGCACCAAAATGGCCAGAACTGGCCCTGATATTGTTGGATCTAATGACACATTTGTGCACCACATATATTATTGCAACAAGAACAATGTGGCTCAACATGGCTGTTGAATACACAAGTCCAGAGTACAACAGAATGAATGTTAAGTCTCTATTTATATCCATTAATATTTCTCAGCGCTATACAAATAAATAAATATATATATATATATATATATATATATATATATATATATATATATATATATATATATATATTGCCTTACAGCAGCATTGCAGAAGAGTTTATAAATAAATGATTATACTTATCCTTCATATCGACTTACATTGCTTTCTAGGTTGTCATCCAGTCTTCCTCTTGGGATGCAACTTAATTAAACTGCCAATTCTAAACCTCGATCCAGCATGGCATTGCTCTGTGGAATCTACCAAGCACTATGACACCCCAAGCATTCAGGCAAAGAAAATCAATGCAATATATACTTGTACTCATTATGTTTTTATGCTGTTTACCTGAGAAATCATATGGCAACAGAAGTTATAAGCAAGTAGTTGGTAATGGACTGTATTCAATGCATAGTAGGAAATAATCCACATTGTTTAATAACTGTAGTCTGTATTCTCACTCTTTGCATTAAAAAATCTGTATATGATGGGTGAGAGGCACAGAGTGAACATCTCTGCCTGTGATCCCCAGGAGGGTTTGAAATGACATACTGTAATGTGAGCTCCCCTGATACCAGTTCCTGATTTTGTGGGTTAAAACTATTTCACATTAATGTCAGATCAACACACTGACTCTAAACAAGGTTAACAATACCTTCTCTTCACTGGTTTAGAAATGCGATTATATTGGCACAATGGTCAACGTGGAAGTTTTTATGTGAAGAAAAGTCCCAGAATCAAGTACCTACTTCCCCAATCTAACATAATGTACAATAATAATATAGTGTAAAATAATGCAAACCAAAAGGCATTTTCTCATTTCAATGAAAGGCAAAATTAAAATATACACATTTTGTAAATATTGAGATAATATAGTAAGGTATATGTTTGCTGAAATCCTGTGACACATGAAGAAGAAAGTAACAAAAAGATATTGGCATTTATTTTAGCTCAAACAGTGATATGTGTGAGGGTATTTACACAACATTCTTTCTTAATGTATTTGTCTTTAAACAGAAATAGTATCAGGGGCAGTGGCCACACTCACACATAGAGCTCTGTTGGAAAAGGTACAGTGGCAGCAATATCAGTTTAGAAAATGGTTGTTTCTTTGCATACCAAGAAGGGGCCTTACTGATTGGCCCCTGGCTGAGATGTTCTTATGAAGTAAAATATTCCATCCCCTTGATTTCTTAATTGGGACTCATTATGTGAGTTAGCAAGCATGAAAAAGGCTTGCAAAACAGCAGGTTGAAAATGGGAAATTTTCCAGTAATATTGCTGCTCAATTCACACATTAACTTTATCAGTAGAAGCTTCCATAATGTTTGCATTTATATGAGCTTTGTATGTCAGCCCCATTTATAGGATTATATTTAATTTTGTAAACAACGTACAGTAGGTAGTGCACACACAAACACAACATAATTTAACTATTTCAGGGGAACAAAGATAAACAACATTAATGTATGATTCATAGTTTAAAGGGTATCTCCAGTGGTTAAAACAACTATTTGCTATTCACTTTTATTGAAGAACGTGAATTAAAGGCGTTTTGTCTTACCATCCATTCTTCAATAAAACGTTCAGGAGCTGGTAATGAAATTAAGCAACTTACCTGGTCTCTCGCTCCTCCGCCACGTCCTCTGCAATATGCATGTGCATAGAATACAGAATCCTTTGGGACCTGTCAGAGGATGCGGCAGGGAAACAAGAGACCAGGTAAGTTGCTTCACTTGACTCCTGGCTCCTGAACGTTCTTCAATAAGAGTGAATAGCAAAAAGTGGTTTTAACCACTGGAGATACCCTTAAATTTAATCTGTTAACCATTACTGAAAACTATATATCACTGTACAATTTATTTGTTGATCTGACCCCTATTTCTTTAGATATCCAATCGGAACTATCTTACATTTCAGCTGTCAATCAAGTGCCTTATTATCATAACCTCTGCTGTGTGCAGTTTTGCTGTATCTATAATGGGGACAGTATGTGTAAGTTGCATAATGGGAAATTCCCTCTTCCAATGCTTCCTTATAGTGATTACTGAGTATAATTGCACTCAGAATGTCTGGTCAGAGGGAAGTGTTGGTTGATAGGGAGGGAGATACTGATTACAAGCAAATTCATAATAGATTTTTTTGTTTTTATAATGTACCTGTCCCTCATTCCTTTTTTTAAATAGTAGATTACATAGTTCCAAAAGGAAGAAACTGGGGATTAAACCTGTTGTATATTACCTTGGAAAATCTGCTTCGTTGTTGTGACTTTAAAGGGCAACTGTGATCTGCAATTCTTCTAAACTAGTAAGAATTATATAAAAAGACTTCCATCATACCTTCAAAATAAAACTTAAATCACATCTCTAAATAAAATTTATGAGAAGTTATTGCTGGAGAAGTTCAGCAATATAACTTCCTGCTTGAACACTTCCTGTTTCTAGCCATATGACCAGCTTTTAGTCATGTGATCAGCCTCTGCCTGCATTAATAGGCTCCCCTTCTCAACTTCTTTTAACCAGGTACTGTACTTCCTGATTTCCCCAGCATTAAGTCTTTACTGAGCATGCTTCTCCCCTGGGACGGAGGGGCAGACAGAGGTCAGGTGATGTCTCTAAACCTACTGGAAGCGGGAAGTTTGAACATTTAACCCAATATCATTTCTCACAGACTGAAGCCAGTGATGTGATTGTTGGCTCATTATAAAGGAAATACTGCAGGCTTTCATTCAACCCTAACTTGTTTGGAGACCACAGTTGCCCTTTAAAGGATAAGTATGCTGCACATGCTTGGAAGCAGGAGATTACCTTTTGTGTCTACTGAAGATGATGTAACCAGGGAATCTCAGAGGGGCAAAGCTGAACAGTCAACTAAACAGATTCAAGATGTCAGCAACTTGAAAGCAGAAAAGGTAGGCTCTGGAGGGGTATAGGGAAAAAAGGCAATAGTTTTTTAAATCTGCGGTTTCCAACTAAACTTAACATTGTTTTACAGCATACTTATCTTTCAGTTCATTTTGAGTAAGCTACATTTGCAATAAGTTTTATAATCTCTATTTACTTATATAGGTTTGCAACCCCAATCCAAAAGACACTCTGATACAGTATGTCATGATAGACACTTTCAGGAACAGCCTACTCATTTTTGTATGGTTTAAGCCATGATTGGCACTCAAGGAAGTGTTTTTTTGATTTGGTGGGAACTAGGAGAAACTACCCGTACCTCCTGTTATTACCTTGGAAGCCATCAGGGAGCTGTGGAAGATACCCTTGTGCATTTGTTTGTAGCACTCCCACTTGTTTCTCTGCCTACCCTCCCCTTGAGTTTTGTATACCCATGTGTGTCTACATAGTAGATGGGTGTTCTGGCGGGAGAGCTGGGAGTTTTTGGCTGGAGAAGTTGTTAGTCCTATTTTCCACAGATCTCTGCTATCTTCTAAGGTAATAAAAGGAGAAAAATTGGTCTCTCCTACCTATCAACTAATTGTAGAGTGCAGGGCATGTGAATGGATAAACTAATTGTAAAGTATTGGGTTATATGTTCAGTGATAGATAAGTAACTACAATTATAATACACAGTAGATTGAATTAAATTAATTAATGGTAATAATGTGTGATTGGAAAGCAAAGTCATACATTTAGACAGCAACGACTACACTATTTCTGAAAATGATCTCACTGCATTGTTTTGTTTCCAAACCATTACTATTTTTCCAATTTAGTACAGCATGATGGTGTTATTTTAGATTGGCTATTGACTAGTTCAGCCACAGGTATATTTTAGTCTGATTTTATAGAAATATTTAAAGGAGAACTAAATTCAAATGTTCAACAAAGTGAGGTTGATTTTTTTATCAATAAGGCACAAATATTTCCCCCATAGTGTTATTTCTGGTGTGAGTAAAATCCAAAGAATAAACATACTTTAGGCCTCCTGAACATCATAAACTGAGAGTCTAGACCCTAGTTTTACATTCACACCTCAAGCATGAGACTGTAATATTTACCTGAAAAAGATGAGTGTTAATATAAATACATGATGCTTGACAGATCTGGTGTTAATTAGCTACAGAAGGCTGCATTGTTAAAATGCATATCTGACTGTTTAATGTGAAGTATGTTCTTCCTGTGCTTGCATGGGTATCCCCCAGGTACTTCGATTACCCACAATCATAAAGACTACAACTGGGGGTGTAACTAATTGGTTTAAATTGGCTGAGGCCTGTTGGCTCTGGTTGGTTTTGAACCTCATTTAAGGCCTTTCCCTTAGCGATTAGCTCTGAGCGATTTCCTGTTTTAAAGAGATTTTTCTGTTTTTAAGAGAATAGACAGCGTTAAAAAACTAAAGCGTTTAAAACAAGAAAGCGTTTAAGAACAACACTATTTCTCTGCTGTGTCTCTGCTGTGTATTGCTGTTTAGTATGGACAGTTTTGTTGGGGCCGCGCAATGTGCATCCTGCCGCATGTATGGGATCTTGGAGCAGCCGCCCCAGGGGACCTATGTATGTGTCAGATGTGAGTGGGTTGCCCATTTGGAATCTGAGGTACAGAGTCTAAGGGGTAAACTTGCAGCATTGCAGGACTTGGCAAACCTGGGGGAAATGCAGGTACTGGCAGGGGCCAGTAAACTGGTGGGTGGAGATGGGGCAGATAAGGTGGAGAAGGAAGATAGATTTGTAAGGGTCACCAGGGGAAGTAGGGGACGGAAGGATAGGGGGGCTTCTTCCCAGCTGGTCGATCCCAACAGATTTGCCATTTTAGGTGAAGATGTGGAGGACGATGGCTCGGAAGCAGCATGTATGGAGCGGGCCTTTCCCTTGAGCACCCAGGGGACGGCCATCTCCAATACAAGGGAGGGAGAACTGGGGGCTAGGAAGGATAGACAGGTGGTAGTGGTAGGGGATTCTATTATTAGAAGGGTAGATAGGGTAATCTGTCGCCAGGACCCTGCATGCCGAACAGTGTGTTGTCTGCCTGGTGCTAGGGTTCGACATGTGGTGGATCGTGTAGACAGATTATTGGGTGGGGCTGGGAGTGACCCGGCGGTCTTGGTTCACATTGGTGCCAATGACAAAGTTAGAGGTGGAGGTGAGGTCCTTAAAAATGATTTCCCAGAATTAGGGGCCAAGTTAAAAGCAAGGACCTCCAGGGTAGTGATTTCAGAAATACTACCGCAGCCACGTGCTACGCTAGGGAGGCAACGGGAGCTCAGGAGTATAAATGCGTGGCTAAGAGAGTGGTGTAAGGAGATGGGGTTTGGGTTTTTAGAGAACTGGGCTGACTTTTCTGTTGGCTACAGGCTCTTTAGTAGTGACGGATTGCACCTCAATGGTGATGGTGCAACTGTTTTGGGGGAGAAGATGGCTAGGGGGTTGGAGGAGATTTTAAACTAGGTATGGGGGGGGAGGGAACGTTTAACTACACAGGGGTAGATAGAGAAGTTAGGGATCTGGGGGCTAGTAACACACACAACGGGGGAGGAGAAGGGGGAGCATAGAGGACATAGAGGATAAGGAGGATGTACCCATGTATGGAAGTAATCAATTGATAATCTAAAATGTATGTTTACAAATGCAAGGAGTCTGGCTGGAAAAACCGGCGAACTTGAAATAATAGCGTTAAAGGAAGGTATGATGTATTGGTATAGCAAGATCATGGCTTAATGATTCACACGACGTGGACAGTAAATATTGAAGGGTACCCTTATTTAGACATGACCGATTTAATAAGAAAGGAGGAGGAGTATGTATGTATGTTAAACAGGAATTGAAGCCAAATTTAAAAATGGAATAGATGGGGGAGCAAACGATGCGGCAGAAACATTATGGGTGGAACTGTGTACAGGAAGAGAAGGTAGGTAAATTAATGTTGTTAGTGTGTTATAAGCCGCCAAATGCCTGGGAAGAGGTGGAAATGAATCTCCATATCGTTGGCGAAGGCTCTGGTATGGGGCATGTCTGGTTATGGGGGATTTTAACTACCCTGAAATAGATTGGAGTTGGAACTGCCAGCACCTCAAAGGTATAAGTTCTTAAATTTCCTATATGAGCATTTTCTTTCACAGATGGTAGAGTTCCTACTAGAAAGAATGCGTTGTTGGATCTGGTGATATCTAATAACCCAGAGCTCATTTTGGAGATGAAGGTAATGGGAAGCTTAGGGAATAGTGACCATGATATAGTGTCATTTAATATAGGTTGCAGAAAACTAAAGTGCACTGGCTTAACAAAAACTTTTAACTTTAGGAAAGCTAATTTTATGCTTTTAAAGGAATCGTCCTGCTCATAACTGGGGGGAACTGTTTCTAGGTAAAGTACTGACAGATGTGGACCATTTTAAAGGGATATTAAACTATAACATTTCCAAATCGGTACCTTTAGGAAACAAGTGTAAAAAAATTAGGTCCACCCCTGCATGGCTTAATGCTCAGTTAAAAAGGGAAATGGAAAAAAAAGAAAGGGCTTTTAAAATTTTGAAAGCAGAAGGCACAGAACAGGCTTACAGGGACTTCAAAAGTTGTAATAAAGAGTGCAAGAAAGCAATTAAACTAGCTAAAATAGAAATAAATACGGATGTGCCGAACAAAGCAAGTCCAACCCCAAGATGTTTTTTAAGTATATAAATGGTAAAAAAATGAGGACTGAGAATGTGGGACCATTAAATAATGGAGCTGAGGGTGGTTGTAGAGGATGCCGAAAAGGCTAATCTGCTAACACCGTTTTTTTACATCGGTTTTTACTGTTGAAATCCTTACAGTAGGTTTGTAACAATGTGCAGGGAGAAATGAAGAGTTTTCACATTGGATAACAGAGGATATGGTACGGAATCAATTAGACAAAGTTAATATCAATAAAGCGCCAGGACCAGATGGATTGCATCCTAGGATTTTAAAAGAGCTTAGTTCAGTTCTAGCAAGACCACTGTGTCTCATCTTTTCAGATTCGCTTTTGTCTGGGGATGTGCCGCTGGATTGGAAAAAAGCCAATGTAATACCATATTTCAAAAAAGGTAGTCGTTCACAGCCTGGTAACATAGACCTGTAGCCTAACATCAGTGGTAGGGAAGGTGATGGAAACTTTGTTAAGGATCATATCCTTGACTTTGTCTCCAGAGATCAACTTATTAGTAGTAGTCAGCATGGATTTTGAGAAATAGATCATGCCAGACAAATTTAATTGGTTTTTATGAAGAATGAGTAAGAAGTTAGATTCACACAGCTGTGGATGTGGTATATTTGGATTTTGCAAAAGCCTTTGATACTGTGCCACATGGCGACTAATGTAAACTGAGGACTGTTGGCCTTGAAGAAAACATTTGTTCATGGATAGAGAACTGGTTATTGGACCGCAAACAGAGAGTGGTGGTTAATGGAGCTACATCTATGTGGGCTAAAGTTCTAAGCGGAGTTCCTCAGGGTTCTGTACTGGGGCCGCTTCTGTTAAATCTGTTTATAAATGACTTAGAAGGGGGCATTGAGAGCAAGGTCTCTGTGTTTGCTGATGACACTAAATTATGCAGAGCTTTGGAAACTTCCAATGAGTGCAAGTGCTGCAGCAGACCTAGATAGATTATCAAAATGGGCAGCAGAATGGCAGATGAGATTCAATGTTGATAAATGTAAGTGATGCATTTGGGATTTAAATCCCTGTGCCCCTACACCATAAATAACTCTGTGTTAAGTGCATCTGTAATGGAAAAAATTTGGGGGTTCTGGTAGATAACAGACTTAGCTGTAGCAAACAATGCCAGGTAGCAACAGCTAGAGCTAGCGATATTGTCTTGTATAAAGAGGGGAATGGAATCAAGAGAGAAAAATATTATTCTCCCTCTTTACAAGGCACTGGTAAGGCCACATTTGGAATATGCGGTGCAGTTTTGGAATCCCATATACAAAGGACATCTTGGAAATTGAGGCAGTTCAGAAAAGGCAACTAAATTAATAAGGGGAATGGAGGGGCTTGAATATGCAGGCAGATTAGACAAGTTAGGGCTGTTTACATTGGAGAAGCGGCGGTTGCGTGGGGACATGATAACCTTATACAATATATTAATGGCCCATACAGTGAACTCTCTGGTGCTTGTTCACTAATAGGTCATATCAGAGGACTCGTGGACATCCTAAGGTTGGAAGAAAAGAAGTTTCATCTTCAAGTTGGAGAGGTTTCTTTACAGTGAGAACGGTGAAACTGTGGAACTGTCTTCCAGCAGAGGTGGTAATGGCAAGTTCATTGAACAAATTTAAAAAAGGCCTGGATAAGTTTCTAAACTAAAAAATATTAATGCATATAGATCTGGTTGATCCAGGGATACTTTCCGATTGCCGTTTGGAGTCAGGAAGGAATTTTTCCCCCCCTTTTTTAGCTGGGGTTTTTTGCCTTCCTCTGGATCAACTGTTAGGTAGGGTTAAAAAAAAAAAAAAAAAAAGGGGTGACTTGATGGACGAATGTTTTATTCAACCTTAATTACTATGTTACTATGTTACTATGATAGGTTGTATGTGAATAAAAGTGATTAGATTGTAGCTCTTTGGGCAGGTACTGATGTGAATTGAATAAATAATTGTAAAGCACTGAGGAATATGTAGTATTATATAAAATAAACTACAAAACCTACAAACAAATTCAACTTACAACCATTTAATGTACACCACAAGAACATTTTGACAAAGCCAGCTCCATATTAAGACTGCAAGCAAACGTCACTTTCAGTATTCAAACATCCTCTCTCTGCTGGACATTCCGTCAGTAATTTTTGCATCATATAAAGATTAGTTTGGCTGTAAGAAATTTCAGTTGTATACCCCACCAACAACAACGGTTCCTCAACTATACCCCTAATGCAACAGTAGATAGCAGGTAATACAGACCACCCTATATACAACATACAATAGGCAACAAAAAACAGTAAAATCGGGTGTCCCTGACATAAATAGGCAGTTCATGGCTAAAGTAATGCAAGGAGGATTGAGCTGCACCCACCTAACAACACAATGTTTGTGTGCAGGGAAAAGGACACAAACAGTACATAACTGTCATTGCTGTGCGGTGTCAAAATTAGCCCCGAGCAAAAATTGAACGTTGGCTCTAAACTGGGACTTCAGAGGCCAAGTCCAAGGGAATGCACGTAGAATCAGAACACACTATCACTCACCAAACCCTCGGACGGCCGGTAGGAAAAACTCTACGGACTTCCATCCTGCATTACTCCAACTCAATGTCTCGATATATACTGCCAAGCTCAGCCATTCACCATGCTAGGACCCTTAAAATTAGCCAGTGTCAATGCTTTCATCCACAGCGTGTCAATGAACATGGGAGCCAGATTGCAACATATTAGATGTATTTTTCTTCTTCAGTGTATAAATTTCAGGTTAAAAAAAACCCAAAGTGGCATGCATTATTAAAAAAAATAAGAATAGTGTTCTGTACCGTTGTATTCAAGTACTAATTTTCAGTGTGAAGGGTTCGCATTGAAAGGCCTATAGGACATTCCTCTCTTTGGTTATTTTAGAATACTTTCAGTTATTTTCACCAATTGATAAAATTTATAATCATGTCTTGTGTCTTTAAATTGCTTATGAACCTTTACTTAAAACCATCAATCTTACTGCCATTAACGAGAGACATCCTACTCCACCTCTTAAAATCTTTTCAAACAACAGTTATTTGTCTTAGTGTGCCTAGAGTGTGAAAGGAAACCGGCTGCTTAGGGGCATTTTTTATCAACACAATTCTTGTTAAGATTATCACAATGAACCAACTGCTTGACATTATCTTAAGGAAAGAAAGTTCGACCGGAAATTTTCAGATAGCATCTTATTAAACTTTTCTAACAGGCTAATCGTAATCTTTTTATGCTATTAATATTGCCCCCCTTCCCCATAATCCTTTGCTCAGTATTAGTAAGCATACCACAATGCAAGAGTTCACTGTAGCAGTCATATTTACTAGATACTGAGAAGTTAGAGGTTAGAAAACTCTTTTACAATGAAGTATGCTAATGCTTTGCCTTGTTTAGCTGGAGTCTGGGGATTGTTAAAAATCTACCCTGTCCAGAATAATTCAGGATCAATTACATAAATGCTCATAGAGGCCCTGCTGGTAATTAGGTAGGGGCCGATTATCAAGCATGCACTTGGAAGTGGTGCACCATGTTATCAGTTAGGTAACATGAGTTAAGCTTCGTACACATCAAATAATATTTGCACATGTGCCTAACGAATGTTCAGCGACCGTCTCGTTATACACTAGTTCTGCCAACAACACCTGTACATACATCAACGATAGTGGATATATAGTGTTGTTGGGAAAGGTGTTACGTGATGTTTTACTATGTAACGTTCATAACGTTTTCAAAATGTTATTCATGCACATTTCACAGTCTACGATAATCTATGTACAAATACAACATTGGCAGAACGAATCTGCCAGGCTGATTGTTGGGAAAAGCAGGGAATAGTCGTGGATTGTTGCTCATGGAAGCTTAATTTTCACATAAATGTTGTGGGTCGTTTGTCAGGCAAATCATGTTTAAATTATCTGACGTGTGTACAACCTTTACTGTTACAATTTGGCAATCTGCAAACCAGCAAATATCCTGCTTGTTTGAATTATCCAAAACTATGCTAGGCAGTATAAATGTTCTCCCTGCCTAAGAAACTACATCCACAGCATGTATAACTCATTATGCAGGTGGTATCTTAATACTGCATAATACATTAAGTCTTTGCGTACAGGTTATATAAGTTAAATTGCGAGAGTCCCCTGACAGCACTTTCTACACATTTTCTTTAATTCATTTTGAGCCTTTCTTGCACTTTAATAAAAATCATATCTTCCAGTGTTGCCTGCATATTCTCCACTAAAAGCTCTGATCTAAGTAATTGCAAGGTTTTCAGCATTAAAACTGTGAACGGTCAACAAAAAATGGTATATAGATATTCGCCAGAAATTTAATTTTGAACTCTTACAGCCATCTTAACCATAGCTGCTGACTTTATCAGTACTGTGTCAGTTTCACCAATGAAGTAATTAAAGCATAAACAAAAAGGCGGTATACTATACGGCTCATAATTATATCTGAGTATGAAAATAATGTGCAAAGTGTGTGTAAAAAGTATTATTATGAATCCCTTTATGTTATGACACGCACCATCACCCGTCCTCACTTTCTGCTGTAAATCCCAGAGGTTTGCCAAGCACACATCACATTGTATATAACCTATACTTTAACAGGCTAATTTCTTTTTTTGGGGGGTGGGGGGGATATTATTTTAAGTCTTACATGTATTTAAGGCATTATTTTATAACTTAGGATGCTATTAATAAAATATTGGCCAATAATAACATTTTACTGTACAAAAATAATATTTTTAATCTACGTAATGCGGTATCCTGAATGTTTATTATTCAATGTGAGTGATCTAATCTTTCACATTTTTTTGTGAAAACTTTAAAAGTGGCTGTTTAAATCTGATACAACTCGACCATGTTAACTGATCACCAAAGTCAGGGTTGGGCATGAGGAGCAAACAGGTCCTAATTATAGGCTTAGACTGTAGACCTGCCTTTGTTAGTTTTGCTGCCTTTAAGATATCTATAAATGACAACTACTATGCAGAGCTGTAAATGAAACATTGATTAATACAGTACAAATGACAAAAAATATTGCTTGATAGAAATGATAATGTAAGGCATCAAATGGCAATCAAACGAAAGTTTTTAAGGTTCTTTCGGCAAAGGACTGTCAAGCAAGTTATCTGTGGCACAAAGGTGCCATATGACAATATAAATGTTAAAATGTATATATAAGTATAGGGACAATAAGATGAAAGTAGACTTAATGAAACATATTTGGTATATAAATGATATCACTAATGGTCCGATGGTATATAAATGATATATGAATGCAAGGCACACTGCACATCATATATACATATAATAATTTATCAATACAACAATTTTCCTATAACTTCTATGTCTATGAAGGGGGATACAGTTGTACCCCTACAGGCCTATAATGCAGGAGCCATTTGAAGTCATCATGTATCAAATAGCCCCGGTAGCTTGCTAGTTCCACCTACAGGCACAATCAATGACAGCTTTATTAAGTTCTGCAAGGAAAGGTGTGTTATATATATCATAAGTACAGAATGAATCTGTCTCCTGCCAAAGGACTATCATTAGTGATTATCACAACACTGATGATTCTTTTGTATAACGGAGTAATATTTAACAAAATGGCCCCTGAAAAACCTGACCTTATGTTCCCTGCTACCCCCCCCCCCCCAAAAATACCCAGCACCCTTTAACTAGTTGTCTTTATTCCTCCCCATGTATCTTTAAAGGGTATGTATACTGAGAAAATGACTTTGCCTCATTTCAATCTTAATCATCTTAATAGATGCTATAGATTGCTGAAGTATATCGCTAGGTCAAATTGAACATATTATTGGACAAATCTACCAGGAGGTATTGCTGGTATTGATGATCACCAAGTGCCTTTTTTTTAAGAAGCAAGCATGATTTAGAAAAAGCAGATTGTTGAGTAGTTGCCATAAAAAGGGACTACGTTGGAAGACGCATGAGCAGATATTGTATTTTTCAAGGAACAGTCAGCGCAGATCAATGGACTGGAGTCTGAAAGAGTTAGGGTTCAGGTGCTTTACAGATTTGAAACATTCTTTGTTAATGCAGTAAATAAAACTGATTCTGCTCCAGGAAATGTTCATTTCTTCAGAACCTAGTACACAGACAGGATTGTTTTTATTAACTTAATATCCATTAATTTGGAAACAGAATATACCGCTGCATAATCATCTTCTATTTGTTTGTTAAAGAGGAACTGTGGTCCAAAAATAACTTTGATTGATAGGAATTGCTCTCCTGAGAGTGTTTGCAATTTATTTCCATTGTTTATTTACATATTTTTGAAGATATTTACATTTTTGTGTTGATATGGCAGCAGCATCACCAGGTCCCCGCCCACCCGTAGGTGCCATGGTCCCGCCCACTCATGGGTGCCTAAGCCGCACCCTCGCACAGGTGCTGTGACCACTTTGAACCCCCCCCCAAAAAAACCTGTGGAAACAGGGGCGGCTTGATGAGTGGGGGCATAGGAGGAAGGTTACACACAGAGAGGAGGAAAAGGTCCCAATAATGAACCTTCTCGTTTGCAGTTGTCAGGGTTCCTATCACACGCAGGGGGAAGGGTGAGGGGAGGTAGGGAAGACTAAGGGTCGCTGTCTCGCCTGCCGGGACCGAAAAAAAAACTGAGGAGTCTGAGTCAAATGGGAAAAAAAAGGTGTCTTATGGGCGCAAGGCGGCACGGGTGTGGTGGCAAAATGAGGGGGGAATAAGAAACAAAGCACTTAGGAGGGGGGGGGGGGGGTGGGAAAGAAAAAAAGGGGGGAATGGTCCAGGCCAAAAATGAATCAGCCTCCGGTGAAAAAAAAAAATACCCTGGGTCCACTTCTTGTCATCGTTGTTTCATATGTAGGTTGCGGTGTGGAGCAAAAACAGAGAGAGGTGTAATTGATAAAGTAACTGGGTGGCGTTTTAAAATGTGGGGTAGGAGCCCGGAAACACTTGTACATTTAAACTTGTTTGGAGACCACAGTTTCCTTGGAAAAAGAATATTGTAATAGAAACCTTTAATAAAAAAAGTGTCCCCTGGTACTCACATACATTGTAGACGTTTGCTTCCTAAAACAGCATCAGGGATGAGGAAAAGGAAACAAAAACTCTTACAACACCAATTGTAACCTGAACTGATGGAATAGTACGAAGGGGAGCAACATAGATGGGGTCTACGCACCGTCAATAGAGATACCGCGCTACAAACAGAAGGTAATCAGCAACACTGTATAGGAAAAAAGGGGAGGGGAAAAAGGAGAGGTCGAGAAACAAACAAAAAAACAATTGGTTTTAAAGGTTTTAATATCGATGGGCACACTGTGTCAATGAATGTGTGCAATGGAGAGGCTGGCAGGGCATCTATGGATAACTGGATTTGTATGATTCCGTGTAGATAGTATACACACGTTATCAGAAAAACACAATAAACATGTAATTGCGTAGCAGAGCATGGGGAGGAGCTGCTGACAATTCATTGTTAAATTAATTACCAAAAAGGGTGGATAGGAAATAGCAATGAGAATGGCACGTGCTTATATGAATAAAAAAGCATGGAAACGGTGATCGGAAGAAGGGAGAGTTCAAATAAAGCTCTTAGCAGGGTCACTATTTAAAAATGTTATGTCTAAAGGTGTTAATGCCGGCCGACACAACCGAATGCGCAGAAATGTTACGCTATGTCCCACATGTCTAATAAGCATGCTGAGGTAATGGGGTGGGTCAAACTACACCATTTTGAAAAAACGGATCAGACAACTGTGGTGGTATGTGAGATCGTCAGGCTGTAGTGTGGGCCTAATATTAGGGAAACACGGGGGGCAGAACTCTTACAATCGGTGCAATCTTGTGTTGACTGGTAAATTTCCGGGCGAGAACTCCGGGAACATTGTTATATCGCTGCAGGAAGCTCATGGAGTACTAAGATAAACTGATTCATTAGAAGGAGAGGGTGTTTAGTCAAAAGGGAGGCGGCCTGTAGAAAGAAAGACGGCAATACTGAAAGGTAATGGAAAACGCTACTTTAGAAAGGGGACATTGTATAAAATAATTGGGCCCAGCGGGGCTGCTGGGTGTAAGGGCGAGGCATTGTAGTTTGCATCTGGTTGGGCCTTAAACGGTGGCATGGTCAAAATGTAGACACCTTCCCGTGTCCAAAAAGTGTTATTACAGGATTTGGCACCCAGCAAAGAGGAACAGCTGCACAAAACCGATCCGTGTAGGAGGGGTGTTAACCGCCCGACGGTAGACGGCGGGCGAGCGCTAAAACTTGCTGGTTTGTTCTTAACGTTGTCTGGAAAAAAGATGCGGAAAAATAGCAGGGGAGGGTGGGTGAAACAGGTTTGAACAGCCGAAGTGATAAAGGCAATAAAAAGAGGGGTTATTTTCCAAATATGCGCTGAGTAAGAAGGCAAGTGCAAATAACAAAAACTCTTCATGGAGAATACGCGTTAATACGTAGCAAAATTCAAACCGGGGGTATTATAGTTTTCTATCTAAAATGTTATTTGACACGTTCCGACAGCTTATAAACCATAAAGGCAGAGCAACAAGACATGAAGGGGTTACACAAGAAAAACGCATTAAAAATACTAAATCTTGGCGAGTGGATCTTCAACTTAGGTGGCCTCCACTGTTGAAAAGCGAATTTTTCCACCGATCAGGGCAACATAGAAAATAGTGGTCTGTACATGTAGTGTGATATAAAGCGCTGAAACCGGTTAATAAATGGTGTGTGCCTTGCAGGTCCATAATATGGGTAATCCTACATATGTCTCAAAATCCGAAATACATTGTACGACCCTCGTAGGGAAAGGAAAAGGGTGAGTGAATTATGGGTGATGCGGGCTTTGGAAATACCTTTACTTAACAAAAAAAGGGTAAATTACTGGGGACGCGGAATAGGAGATTCATTAGGTTGGAGGCCGGGGGGGTACGTTAAATATTGTACAATTATTATTAAAATTTACTATTTACATATGTTTTGAGGGGAAAAAGGCAGCTGGGTGACGTTCGATGACTGTGCGGGTGAGTAATGGGGATATTTTACTTACGAAATAAAAGAATTCTAATGGCGTTGGGGGGGGGAGAGAAAAAAAAAGTCCGGTTGCTCCGGGAACCGAGCTGTGGGTTCGGTGGGGTGTGCTCACGGTAGCCAAATGCACTTGTGGTAAAATAGTTATGAAAAAAAGATCGGTATAAAGACCGTGGCCACAATTTTAGATATCCTCATTCAAACACGCACAAAACAACAAGGGGCGTTTAGAAAGGAGAATATCTAAAAACAACGGAATTGGGCGCAAAAGGATAGTATAATTCCACCAAATTGAATACAATGTGTAGCGTGTCGTATAATAAAGTCTGCATGACACTTTGAAAACACATTCACGTCACAATGGACATGGAGTTATATATGAGGGGCCGGATTGGAAGTGTGCGTGTGGTTCAGATGTTGCTGAAATCAATATTTCCATAAGGATTCAAGCACACTGTTTATCAACAGGGCTATGTGTAACTGTGCGGGGAGTGAAGGCTACGAAAACTGAGAATACAACAATTGGAAAAAAAAGAAAGGGGGGGGGGGGGGGAATATGTTGGCATCATTTGTAATTGTCTCGGAAAATTAAGTGTAAGCCCGGGGGGGGGTGGTAGTTGTTTTGCAGTTAATTTGTGATGTACATTATCCACGACAAGAATAGCTGACATCCACAAAAGAGAATACGCGAAAATGAATGTAAAGAAGTTGCGGGATGGGGGTTCTGAAGGACGGAGGAAAAAGGGGAAAAGAAAAAAACACCACCGCGGGGTTCACATCTGATTGACAGCTAGTGTTTACTCGAGTGTAATAACTCTCCATTTGGCCAGCTCAATAAGAACGTGATCGCACCCACTTTTGTAAGTGGCTACATACTCTAAAATCTGGCTGTTAAGATTAGGTTATGTTTCGATTGCAAGGGCCCATGACTGTAAGGAGTAGTCGGGGGGGGGAAAAAAGGGGGAAAAGGGTTGGGGGGGAGTAATTGTGGGTATAAATGAACAATGGGGACCAACATGAAAGGAGCAACGGGTCAGTTATACATTTTTGCAAAACCGACTTCCTTTTTTATTCGGACGAATACTTTAGTGTATTGCATGGGGCTTTTGCGGTGAGGGCGAACTTGGAAGGCTAGGCGGGCCCTGCTCCGAAACTCAGGTAGGCAAATATATCATGTTTGTGTAGGGGAAAAAGTATACGGCGAAGAAAGACAGGGGGAGGGTTGCGGAAGCAATGTAGATGAAGGTTGCCAAGGGGGGGAGAGCGGACGCAGGGAAAGTCAAAACACAAAAAAGGCTGGTTAAGCGAGGGGGGGGGGAAGGAAGGGGGAACCATAAACATACATATAAAACAAGTGACCATTAACCTAAAGGCTACAAGAAATGTAATTGTGTAATTGTGGTAACGAAAGGAAAAAAATGAGCATGTGGAGCCAGACGCCCGAAAAAACGCATTGGCCGGGGTGATGATGTTCATTATTCATCCGAATGTCTAGTCAGCAACTGGGGAGGCAAAGTATAGGTCGCAATAACCTATGGTGGGGAATGGCCGGTGCACAATGAGTGTGGAGATACCACCGGTGAGGGGCCATTTTTTGTGGGAAAAAAAGGGTGTGGGAAGGCGTAAGAAGACAACGATCTGTCATGAACGTGACTCGTAGCGAAGCTAGGTCTGTTAAATCAACAGCGGCTCAGGGAAAGGAAAGGGGGGGGTACACCAGATATAATGGTGGTGAGTGTAATATCGGCTAGCTCCTCTTAGCACTTATGACCCCTATGGTCTGAATACACGATTCATGGCAAGTGGCATAACTAGACTAGCTGGGCCCGCTGACAAAACTATGATGATGGAACATGCAATTGTGTTATTAGTATATGTGGTGGCGCCATTAATGGGTGCATTGATCATCTTGATTCTTGTTTTGTTCATAATGTGTTTTCGTCAGATTATTAAAAAAGGAAGGGAGCGAGCAGTCCGGGGGGCTGGGGATAGTTTTCGGTTAATAAAGATGGGTGCCATTGGAAAGGTGCTCCGCGGCAGCACGAGCCGGCACCGCCCTTTTTGTTTATAAAAAGTAATGGTTGTCGGCGGGGCTTTTCGTCGTGCAGGGAACAGTGAGGATCAAGAACTTGCCAGTGGTGTATAGTCACCCCCAACATGGTCCCGCTTAATTTTGAGAATTTTCACCTAAATGAATACATAAGTGCCAATTGGATTTCAGGAGGGGCCTCTTCCCCTCAACATAGTTAAAGGAGCCAGGTATGTTGGTGGAATGAGTGAGCGCTTTGCAATACTGAAATGTCGAATGTAATGGGGTCGATAGGAGCCAACCCTGAAAAATCCCCAAGAAAACGTGGGCAGGAACACAAGCATGGGAGTGTGCGAGCACCAGATAAATGACGCCACGGTAATTTTTTAGGTGACCTTCCGATACGTGTGGTTGACCGTTAGACTTGGTTGGAGAGGGTGGCTTTTCACTGGCTTATAGCCGATAGGATAAATGCTAACTCCACGAACACCCCGGATCGTTTTTGGACTGTTGTGTGACTGGAGACCGAAGGACAGATATTAGGGATTCGTAGGAGTGGTTCACAAGAATGGTGCATAAAAATGATGCTCTCTAATCGTTTGTGTTGTTCTAAAATGATTTTTTAAGAATCAGAACAGTATCGCTTGGGGTGGAGCTTGTGAAGTGAAGGGCTGACAAAAGAGAGAATTTTGTACTGTGGGGAGTTAGGTGGAAGTGTTACATTGCAATGAGTAGGCACATATTTGGGCCTGGTAACAAACATTAAAGGCGACAGGGGGACATACCGCATTTATTCCTGACATGAACCGGATCCACAAATAAATCAACAGTGAGTACTTGATGTGTCAAGGCTTGTCCATGAGTCCATTCTTCAAAAATGCGAAGAAATTACTAACATGATTGTCGCTGGAGAACCACTATCGCCTTTAATTATGTCCTCTAGCTTGCATTGGGGGTAAAGCCGGAGTTATTAGGTATGTTTGGTGTGGGGTGGCTAGGGGCCAGCAAACAACTTGCAGGAGGCGGGTGTGAACAGGGCATAAAAGCAGGGCTGTGCAAAGAGAGACAATTCTGACAGAAGGGAGTCTTTTGTCCTTCCATTGTGAGGAAAATGTCCAGACTGGGGGACGTGGAGGGAGAAGGTAATGACGGGAGGGGCTTGGAGTAATCCGTAGTTGGTGGCCCATAATTAGGAGGGGGGAGGACTAAGGGACTCTGGGGTTTAATAAGGGTAGAGCAAAAAATCTTAAAGCTGGAGGGGTATATAAATACCGTAAAGCCAGACTGGGGCAATGTGGCTCGCATGTATAAGGCGTGAGCAGTGAATACATGTGAAAAAAATCTATACATTAAGCCTAAAAGTACATAGAGGAGCATTGTTCGGTAATTGGTTGTTATTAAAGCCGAGATGAACTTGCATATACGAGAAACAGTTTCCTTAAGCCCAGTTGTAAAAGACACCCTGCCCTCAGAATAAAAGAGAATAGATCAACAATCGTTTCCACATGTTGGATAGTCCGTTCGGACATTTAAACAGCAAAAATTATAGTTTGTGTAAAAGCATGAAAAAATGATGAATTGCATAGTATTTGAGCAAAACAAGGAAGGGGGCCGATCTTACACTGAGGACAACAGTCCAGATTGCATGTGGTAGTAAGGGGGGCACTAGCTTAAGTAGGAGGGCAACATATGGTGGCGCACAACAAAACCCGAAAAGGGTGGGCCTGGTTATGGGGAACAATGGTTCCTGCATAGGAACTTTATATTTTAGTGGATATCTGAAGGTGCTACAAATAGGATTGTAAAAGCCGCGGCGGCCAAGCGCCATTGATCATTAATAACGTGAACCTCGGCCGCCAAATAATTCTACTGCAAAGTACAAGTACCAACGGGGGGGGGGGACACACTTGTCCCAAGCAAAAGCTCATCTGTGGTATATCCCGGTATCTGGTCCTTGGTTGGTGTCAGGTCTATCCGCAGACAATGGCCGCGACCGGTGGATGGGGTGCACGAAAAGGAGGAAAAGACCCAGTAACTGAGCAACGCAACGGGGAAGCAAAAAATAACCTCAACACCATAAATCAAGAAAAGTGAGGGTGACGATATACAGTGAATAGTAACGGAATAAAACCCATTATACATCTATATAACATAGTATCTATAAATGAAAACGAAGAATCCCGATAAGAGAAGAGATAGAGAAAGGATGTAGGAGAGGAGTACGCATGTCTAGATTTCAATATAATTAGGTTTTCTAATGGAATTACCCAAAAATTTATTGGTTGGTTGTGGAAAGGGAAAAGAGTGCATCAACAAACTCCTGTTTTAAAGGAAAACTGGATCATGAGGGTCAGCAATTGTAGCCGCAGTGATTGCTTATGGAATTTCCTATGGCAAGCTGCCGTTAACAAACAACGGAACATTTCCTGTAAAAACATACTGAGAAAAGACAGTGTGTTTAAGGTGCGGTGGCTCCAATGAGATATGTTGTCGATTAGCCGACCACATCAAGTGACCTTGAGGGTTTAAAGTTCAGACACACCTTGTGTGAATCCGCACTTAGAGAGAGTTGGGTTTAGGATATCTTAGAACATCCCTTTATTATGAGCCATTTCCCTATTAAAATATTTACACATGAAAAGCAGGACAAATCTATTTATGTCCTAGTATGTTTCTGATTGTATTTGAATGGATCATAGGTCCGGTGAGTTGATCCTGAATTGATTTCGTGGGTGTATGGAGCATAACGAAAAAAAGCGAATCACAGGGAAATATTTTCAAGAACACTCAAAAAGCCCACTTCTTAAATACAGGGAGACAGGAGATTAGAGCATAATTAATGGGGCTCTAGCCTCAGCAAAAATGACAAAAAGGAAGGGCGCATCATGAAACAGTAAAAATATGTTTGTGGTTCACGAAAGTAATCTCATTAAAGAGCACACCGGGGGCCTATGAATTAAACTAAAAGTTCGGGTAGTGGGGTAAAAAGAAGGGAGTTGCGTAAGGGGTTTTGCCAAGGCCTGACCAATCTATGTGGGGTGTTATGGTACCGGGATATTGGAGAAGCTAAACAATCTGATTGGGGGTTTGGGGCAAAATTAGGCACCTTGGTTGTAGACAGCATGAAGGAATGGTTGTGGGTTGGTCCATAGGCCTGGATAGTAGTCATATTCACACAAGCTGACAAAGTTCTGCTTGCATGGGGTGTTTTTGAAAAAAACACACCAACACGGCAAAGAAGGGACGGGGGAAAAATGGCGATTTTGACTCGAAAAATAGTGCACGTGCAACATTTGTAACACAAGCAAACTGGGTTCGTGAAAGCCAATCAGTCTGGAAATAGTTTTTGGCAAGCAATTTAGGATTGACAAAATTTAAATAACTAGAAATGCTCTAAATATGAAATGAGGAAGGAGTGGTTGCAATTTTTGTAACTATTAAGGTGGACTCGAAATATAGTTTTTTGGACGAATGTCTTGATCAAATTAATAGGCTGTAATTTCTATATTGTAAAATACCTTACAGAAGACTAAACGCTTAGATACTTTATGTGTTCCATAATGCTACACAAAAAACACTAAAACCAAACTGTAAAGAACCGACATTGAGTAAAGGTGCTGTACGTGCAGGTATTATTAAGAAGAGGAGAAAAAAAGACCAGTCCCTCATAGCTGGAAAGATACTGTGTGCAGAATGCACGGGTCCATACCTAACATCCTCATTTGATCTTCAACGTGTAATAGCTAAGCTATCGCATACAAAATGAACAAGGCAACACTTGCTGACTTGTTACAAGTAGTACTATTTGTCGAATCACACGATCAATATAACGTTTTTACCTCACACGCAACTCTTTTTCCTCCTGAATCCTCCCGTAATTTGTTGTGTCGGATTTGTTAACAGTGTTGACACTCCAGTAAAGTCATCCTGGCCCTTGCCTCATCCCTTATCGAACTGTAGGTGGGATTTTCATACCGCTGCATATTAGGCTCAACACCACCGGTGTGCAATCCGTTCGGCTGAAAGACTCTAATACGTAATGATTAACACAATAAGCTCTTTTGAAATCCACCTTTAAAATTACAAAAGGGCGCAGTGGAGGGCCCATCTAATCGCTCGGTCCCACTTACTCACCCCACTTCCCATTATATATGTAGGTCCACAGTGTGCTGCTGTAACATCAGCGGGGAGACAAGTAACCTGTCAAAAGGGGTCTAACTTTCTCATTAGGGTTCGGGTGGTGGGCTTCAAACTTCTCAGCTCTGGCTCCTGCTAAAAAACGAAAATACAACTTCATGGGGGTCTACCAGACACTTATAAGTGACAAACACAAATCAAACCCACAATTTCCCCCCCCCCCCCCGCATTTTGACATTCGTCTTCATATCCGGCCAAATCCTGCACCCGGTGCTGGGGCCATGGACATCTCCCGTGGACGTTAACTACATTATTCTAACATAATATAAGAGGTCCATACGTTATTGCCTAGTCTCTGTCCTATGGATGACTTTTCGATTACTTACCCTCACCTTCTAGACGTGCCTTGAGGTCTTAATAATATCCTTGTGATTCATAGTCAGATCGGTCTCAATCACTGATTTCGTCACTAAAACCACTCACTTTTATGTCCTCTAGAATCCCAGTCCCCTCTGTATTTCTGCGCACGTAATCTTTGTACCCCAATATAAACTAAACCACACAGTATTCAAAGCCTAACGCCTTACATCTGATTCCCCTTCCACTTTTAAGCACTGCAAGCCTTTATAAAAAAACGCACTGAAACCTAAAAACAGTACCATACTAGATGCCCTCATAATCCTGGGAAAGAAAAGTCTACCTCTTTTAGACCCTTTGCATTGTGATTTGCGTCCTTCACATTCCAAGAGATTGGCTCTGGGTAAGCTTTAAAGGTATGTCTACCCTTAAAAAAATTTTTCACACACCCGATGACATTCCCCGCATGGTAACACCAAGCAAAAACCGATCCGCGCGATGGACAACCGTCTCATATTAGTATTAATGCCGAACAAATGAAACCCAAAAACATTATACTTAAGGGGGGGGGGCCAATTCCACATCCTTTCCCGTCCGACTGCCGGCAGCTGCCAGCGCGATAACAATGCAAGCATAAGGGTGCGGTAAAGACCAGAAGTAGTCGCGAAGAGTGCGTAGTGTTATAGTGGCTCAGACGGGGGACAGAAAAAGCAAAGGTCAGGGAGCGGACTCGGCTGCCGAAAAAAAAAAACAAGTTCAGTGCGGCGGAAGGCAGAGGGAACAAAGTAACTGGTAAAAGAGGGGAAGGTTTATTGGGCATTAAATTGGTCGGAATGGTGTATATTCTACGCATAGGGCTTTTTGGGTTGAGGGGGTAGGGCAGTGTGGGAAAAAAGGTGTGTTGTGTGGGGTGCCTGGAAATTGTTTTATGGTAGGGGAGAGTGAATCCCATACGGAAGTCGGGGTGGGGGGGGGGGGGGAGGTAGGGTGTAGGGCCGAATGTGGGGAAGCAAAGGATCATGCAGTCAAACAAAGCATTGCCAAACTTCTGCCCGGATGCCAGTAGGAGGCAGACAGATCCTATGGATGGACTCTTAGCTATGGGCGCGCCTGAGTGGACAGATGGTTTGTTTGGTGACTTTGTGGGGGGGACTGACCAGGAAGTGCAACCAGGGAGGGGAGACGGGGTGGTGGATGGTGGAGGGGTGTAAGGGTGAAAAATTAAACTAACCTAAAACACACAATGGTTTGCCAGTAAGTATGGTAAGAAGGGAAAGGGGGGGAAGGGGGTTGGAAAGTTTTTGGATGAGTTTGGGGTGTGGGACATGCCCTTATAACTCCTGGAACGATCCAAAGGTCACAAAAAATGTCATCTGGTCTTTCTTTGTTTGCCATCTCACACGGATGTTACCGAGGATGGGCTGCCTATAAATTAAAATCATAATTAAACAAACGGGGAAAACTGTAACGAATCAGTATTCCATACCCCACCGTAGAAGCACCTGGCCTATCGCCATCACTTTTTTGTCATTTCTGTAAACAATACCACTCGTCGCGACTCAGCATGCTACCCGACAAGTATTGTTTTTTCCATAGGGTCGCAAGTAATCGGCAACAAATCCACAGGTTATCCTATATTTCAGACGACCAAGGGGCAAAGCTAAATGTGTGCTTGTGACCCATGCTGCTGCAGTTTATCATTCGAGGGACTAGGGGGTTTAAGCTTAGCGTACTTACTGGTAATTGGCACTATATCCCATTTTTCTCCCCCTCGTGCTATACTAACACTCTGCGTGCATGTGATTGGTTTCCCGTCTTCTAATAAACAGGATCTAAAGTCCCCCTTGTAACCAGACAACAACCCATGGCTCCCCATTAAAAACAGCATGTTGGAGCAGAACAATGTCCGCTTTGCTCTGCTGCAACCGTCTCCTTAAATATTTCGGGTCCGGCAATTGTCCTCATATATTTTCCAAAATGGTGGAGCACTGGGAAAGCCCGTACCCTTTAACGGGGGTGAATGGGAATCATCAACCTGAACCATCGTCCTGTACAGAACCCCCCACTCCATACTGAAAAAGCTGGGGGCCTTCCTCTCACGTCTTAAACCTTTCTCTCAATCGTTGTGGGCAATCCAAGTCTCTGGAATTGCTATTTCCTAATCGGGCTGCTTGGTCGAAGAACCCATCAAGTCAGTCGGGGTGTTACCTTACCCCTACCTTATCCTTGAAATCCGCACAGTACACATGAAATTTGTGTTTTATTTTGCCCGCATACATCCCACTACGGCAGCTTCTAACCAACTTCCATTGTGTAATGGCTGGTATGCACATCGTACGGCAGGGATGCTCAGGGGTTTCACCTCTATGTCAAGGGCATCAAAGCGAGCTAATAGGATATTCTATTATATATATATTATGTACTGACAAAACTATTTATTTCCATATTTTGTCCCATAGTGGGGGTAGGACTTCTTTGATATTTTGTTATTGTACAATTGCTGCGTGTACTTGAGATGGAACGCTATAAGGAAATGAATGGGAAACTATGATCCACCCATACATTTAATGTTAATAACACTTCCGGAATGGGGTTTGGGTGGTGATGGTGGATGCTGCAGCTAAAAATTTGGTGAGCAATTTTAATTTTATATTGGTGGTACATGCCTTTAATTCCGAGATGTTAGCATCTGTGTTTATATACGGGTGTTGGTACTTATTTGCTACTTACTAAATGTTAATTTTTACAATGGAATTCCGCTATACCGTTGTTTTCTGTTCTTGACTTACTAGAAATGTTCTTTTTACTGGGTTTGTGGTTCTTTTAATGTCCAGATAAAAAGCTGTGCAAACCATTTCACCTACTGATGTTGCCTAGTTAATTTCTTATATTAATGTGCTGAACAAAGCAGTATGAATACATTACCGCGTTTATGCAGGATCGAATGGGTTTATTTATTTTCATATATGCCAGATACTGGTGTGGTGTCAGTGAGTGTTTATATCCTGTGCTTCTTTGGTATATTATTATTATGCAATGGTTTTGAAAATGTTCATCACAATGGACTGCAAAATTATTCTCTTTGGCAAGTGTAAAGAAAGTTGTCCAAATGGGGCTTTCTACATGGTAGCCGCAGAGCCTGAACCGCCTAAGCATTTGGTTGGATATGCTGTAGCTATAGCAAGTCTAAATCGGGGATATTCAGCGTGTTTGTTTTTTTCCTATTGCAGTTAGATAACATCTTCATGGGTGGCCACAAACACACTCACTATTTTCCTGCTTCATTCATATTGGGGCTCTTAGTATTGTTCTTCTGCTGCAGCAAATATTTTCTAGCTGTAATAAGTTTGCTTCTGTGAATAACCCCTGAGAACCTACAGAGTAATCTTGTTACATTGGGATTATGCATAACTGAATATGGATCCACAGTACTCAATAAAATGTTAGTGTTTAAAAAGATAATTGTCTAGTTATGTGAAAGACTCCTGGGGCCTCATGACAAAGCTCAGCGCTTATAATACTGATTTTCTACTCAATAGACTATTGATCTCTAAGGTGAAACAACACAGATTAGACAAGATACAAAACACTGTTAAAATGATGTCTTTATGTACATAATAAACAGCAATTGAAATATCGTACTGTAAAGTCTATCACAATGTATATCTTCTCTTACATTGTAGTTTTAGTTATATTTACACTGGTCTACACACTATTGCAGTGCAGTGGATCCGCAAAACACGTTTGATCATAACATAGCCAAGCTAGGCATTGTGGCTAGCAACTTATCATTAGTAGAAATGCCCTGCTACCCATAACCCATGTGATACATGCCTTTATAAATTCAACTTCTGATTCTTGTTAAATCTATCAATTAACACCTACCTTTGGGACGTTATCTTACAGAATTAAAAACGAGGGTAAAGGTCCATTTCATTAATACCAAATATGGAAATTACTTGCATACTGTAATGGTATGTACATTAGTTTATAACTGTATGTATGTAAATGTAAGTGGTTATTTATAGTCATTTCATGTTTTTCGGGCAAATTGTACTTAAATTAACTTTTATTACTGGTTATTGGGGGGGGGCAAACTTGAAAGTGGAATAGCTTGGGGATTTGGGAACTCAACCCCGTGTTTATATATATTGAATCTCAAAGACACAATTTGTGCACAGCGTGAGCTGGCATTAATATTCGAATTGGTATGAGCTTATCCATAGTAACAATAGTAATTGAAAGGTTTTGAATAAAGACCTACGTCCCATTAAGTCGCAACCTCATTCACCCTCCTTTTGGATTTTTATTTGAACCCGTCCTAACATGTTGGATCCAGAGAGAACTGCAAAGACGGAGAACCACACGCAGGCTAAAAAGGGGGAAAACATTCCTTCCTGACTCCAAACGGCAATCAGTGAAAGTTACCTCTGGATCAACCAGAGCTGCTAGCAGTGTTCATCAACACCGTTCTCAAAACTGAAAGAAACCTTTCCTAACTGACGTGACAAACTTCTTTTCTGCAACCTTAAAGGATGTCCACGAGTCCTCTGTATGACCTTATTAGTGAACAAGGCCCAGAGAGTTCATGTAGGCCATTAATATATTTGGTATAAGGATATCATACCCCACTCAAACGTCGCTTCTTAGAAGTCATGTAAAAAACATCCTACTTGTCTTAATCCGGGAAAAACAAAATACCACATTTCGAGACTCAAGTTCCTGAGGAAGGGACCTTGAGCCGAAACTTGTATGTTTTGTTTTTGGCACAAATAAACAAATTCATCAACTGAAGTAGGTGCTCCTCTACTCTATACCTTGCTTGGATTAGGAGCAGCACTGCTTAGAGTAATGGGCCCCATACATGAACAAATCCCGATCATATGGTCGACCAATCGTACAATAAAAATATTTCCATTGGGCCGATAATAACATTTTTCCTATAATGTAAATCATAGTTTGCCAAGAATCATACATGCAGACCCTCTGTCTTTGAATCACAGCCTGCCCAGTGTCTTGAGATAACTTTTGTTGCTCAGCGCTGCCCAGCGTCTTGACATGCCTTTAGTTTTGTTTAGCCTGCCCAGTGTCTTGAGATGACTTAATTACTCTACTCAGCCTGCCCAGTCTTAGATCCTTAGTGCTCAGCCTGCCCAGTGTTTTGAGATGACTCATTTGCTCAGCCTGCCCAGTTCTAGAGACTTGTGTTGCTCAGCCTGCCCAGTGTCTTGAGATGACTTCAGTTGCTCAGCCTGCCCAGTGTCTTGAGATGACTTGTTGCTCAGCCTGCCCAGTGTCTTAAGATACCATAGTTGCTCAGCCTTCCTAGTGTCTTGAGATAACTTCAGTTACTCATGCCTGCCCAGTGTCTTGAGATACCTTATTTGCTCAGCCTGCCCAGTTTTTGAGATGACTTCAGTTGCTCAGCCTGCCCAGTGTCTAAGATGACTTGTGTTGTTGCTCAGCCCCCAATGTCTTAAGATGACTTCATTTGCTCAGCCTCCCAGTGTCTTGTGATGACTTCATTGCTCAGCCAGCCCATGTCTTAAATGATTGGTTGCTCAGCCTGCCCAGTGTCTTGAGATGACTTCAGTTGCTCACCTGGCCCAGTGTTTGAGATGACTTCAGTTGCTCAGTCTTCCCAGTGTCTTGAGAGGACATAGTTGCTCAGCCTGCCCAGTGTTCTGAGACAACTCTAATTTGCTGAGATGACCACTGCAGTCTTGTCTGTCCTTATGAATTCAAACTTGTCCAGCATACACATTCTGCTAGAAAGACCACAGTCCTACCAGTTCATACAATTTTTGCTTTGCCTGTCCAGACAACTTTAAACAGTCCTGTTGGTTTAACATGCCCAATCCACTGAGATAAATGCATTCTCGACAGTCCAGATTTCTGCTCGCTCTGTCCAGACTCAAACTTGCCTGTCCTTCCAGCCTAGATGACCACAATCATCCATCCAGCCCATATGACCACCACCGTCCTGTCTGTTCAGCCAGCCCAGATACCAAAGTCGTCAAGCCAGCCAATGGCCACAGCCACCCTGCCTGTCCAGCCAGCCCAGATGACCATTGCCTTGTCAGACAAAATGACATGATGACTCCAGCCGTTTTCCCTTCTCCTGTTCCTCAGCATGTTGATTTTTGTTTCGAGAAATAATGTATCTGCTATTTGCCTCACAGAGGCTGCCATGTTATTAGTACTGGGGGTGCGTGTGGGGGTGGGGGGGGTGGCGGGTGGTTTTCAATCTCTTGTTACCTTCTGCTGCTTGGGTTTTTGGGATTAGGAGCTGCTTGGGTTTTTGGGATTAGGAGCAGTATATATAGTAAAAAATTCCAGATGTTCTTCGACACACTGTTGTTGGCTAATTACCAGACAAATTTGTAAAAAGGTGAAAAAAACAAAATACAACATTTCGAGACTCAAGGTTCCTGAGGAAGGGACCTTGAGCCTCGAAACGTTGTATGTTTTGTTTTTTGCACAAATAAACAAATTCATCAACTGAAGTAGTGTGCTCCTCTACTCTTACCTTGCTTGGATTAGGACAGCACTGCTCAGTAATGGGCCCCATACATAAACAAATCCCGATCATATGGTCGACCAATCGTACAATAAAAATTTTCCATTGGGCCGATAATAACATTTTTCCTATAATGTAATCATAGTTTGGCCAAGATCATACATGCAGACCCTCTGTCTTTGAATCCACAGCCTGCCCAGTGTCTTGAGATAACTTTTGTTGCTCAGCCTGCCCAGCGTCTTGACATGCCTTTAGTTGTTTAGCCTGCCCAATGTCTTGAGATGACTTAATTTACTCAGCCTGCCCAGTCTTGAGATACCTTAGTTGCTCAGCCTGCCCAGTGTTTTGAGATGACTTCAGTTGCTCAGCCTGCCCAGTGTCTAGAGATGACTTGTGTTGCTCAGCCTGCCCAGTGTCTTGAGATGACTTCAGTTGCTCAGCCTGCCCAGTGTCTTGAGATGACTTGTTGCTCAGCCTGCCCAGTGTCTTAAGATACCATAGTTGCTCAGCCTTCCTAGTGTCTTGAGATAACTTCAGTTACTCAGCCTGCCCAGTGTCTTGAGATACCTTAGTTGCTCAGCCTGCCCAGTGTTTTGAGATGACTTCAGTTGCTCAGCCTGCCCAGTGTCTAAGATGCCTTTATTTGCTCAGCCTGCCCAGTGTCTTGAGATGACTTCAGTTGCTCAGCCGCCCAGTGTCTTAAGATGACTTCGGTTGCTCAGCCTGCCCAGTGTCTTGAGATGACTTCTTGCTCAGCCAGCCCAGTGTCTTGAGTACTTCGGTTGCTCAGCCTGCCCAGTGTTTGAGATGACTTCAGTTGCTCAGCCGGCCCAGTGTTTTGAGATGACTTCAGTTGCTCAGTCTTCCCAGTGTCTTGAGAGGACATAGTTGCTCAGCCTGCCCAGTGTTCTGAGACAACTCTAATTTGCTGAGATGACCACTGCAGTCTTGTCTGTCCTTATGAATTCAAACTTGTCCAGCATACACATTCTGCTAGAAAGACCACATTCCTACCAGTTCATACATTTTTGCTTTGCCTGTCCAGACAACTTAAACAGTCCTGTTGGTTTAACATGCCCAATCCACTGAGATAAATGCATTCTCGACAGTCCAGATTTCTGCTCGCTCTGTCCAGACTCAAACGTGCTTGTCCTTCCAGCCTAGATGACCACAATCATCCATCCAGCCCATATGACCACAGCCGTCCTGTCTGTTCAGCCAGCCCAGATAACCAAAGTCGTCAAGCCACCAATGGCCACAGCCACCCTGCCTGTCCGCCAGCCCGATGACCATTGCCTTGTCAGACAAAATGACTATGACTCCAGCCGTTTTCTCCTTCTCCTGTTCCTCAGCAGTTTGATTTTGTTTCGAGAATAATGTACGCTATTTGCCTCACAGAGGCTGCCATGTTATTAGTACTGGGGGTGCGTTGTGGGGTGGGTGGCGGTGGTTTTTCAATCTCTTGTTACCTTCTGCTGCTTGGGTTTTTGGGATTAGGAGCTGCTTGGGTTTTTGGGATTAGGAGCAGTATATATAGTAAAAAAATTCCAGATGTTCTTCGACACACTGTTGTTGGCTAATTAGCCAGACAAATTTGTAAAAAAGGTGAAAAAAACAAAAATACAACATTTCGAGACTCAAGGTTCCTGAGGAAGGGACCTTGAGCCTCGAAACGTTGTATGTTTTGTTTTTTGCACAAATAAACAAATTCATCAACTGAAGTAGTGTGCTCCTCTACTCTATACCTTGCTTGGATTAGGAGCAGCACTGCTTAGAGTAATGGGCCCCATACATGAACAAATCCCGATCATATGGTCGACCAATCGTACATAAAATATTTCCATGGGCCGATAATAGTAAATAGTTGCTCAGCCTGCCCAGTGTTCTGAGACAACTCTAATTGTTGAGATGACCACTGCAGTTTTGTCTGTCCTTATGAATTCAAACTTGTCCAGCATACACATTCTGCTAAAAGCCCACAGTCCTACCAGTTCATACAATTTTTGCTTTGCCGGTCCAGACAACTTTAAACGTCCTGTTGGTTTAACATGCCCAATCCACTGAGATAAATGCATTCTCGACAGTCCAGATTTCTGCTCGCTCTCTGTCCAGACTCAAACTTGCTTGTCCTTCCAGCCTAGATGACCACAATCATCCATCCAGCCCATATGACCACAGCCATCCTGTCTGTTCAGCCAGCCCAGATAACCAAAGTCGTCAAGCCAGCCAAATGGCCACAGCCATCCTGCCTGTCCAGCCAGCCCATGACCATTGCCTTATCAGACAAATGACATGATGACTCCAGCCGTTTTCCCTTCTCCTGTTCCTCAGCATGTTGATTTTTTGTTTCGGAAATAATGTATCTGCTATTTGCCTCACAGAGGCTGCCATTTTATTAGTACTGGGGTGTGGCGTGGGGGGGGGGGGGGTGGCGGGTGGTTTTCAATCTCTTGTTACCTTCTGCCTTGGGTTTTTCGTCCATTCTTGTTGCCCGCTCTACCGGTAAACTAAGCAATTATCTGTTCTAACTCTGTTTTCCTTGGCTTTCTTGTAAGTATATTGTCAAGATTTGTCTGAGAGGCCTATCGTTTCTACCATTTTAATTCATTCAGTACTGGTGGCTACCCGAGCACGAGTGGAGTCTGTGTATGGTTTCTCTCTTCTCTGGTTTTTGCCATGTTTCGGTCAATGTAAAAACCCTGGCAGGGTTGAAAATGCCCTATAGGAGCCCGGGCTTTTGAAAGTTTGTACTTGTCAAGAGGTTATGGATTACCTACCTTTTCTGGTTCTACAAATTAATTCTTAAAGCAGCCTTTTTCAAACTCTTGTTGACAGTGTAGTTTTTGTGGATGGGTTTGGCTTGGGACACCCTAAAGTGAGGTATTTCTCGTTTAGTTTGTAGCAAACCTTTACGCAGATTTTTTATTATAAAATCCATTTGGTTCATGGAGGTTTCAGCGCCAGCGTGAGCATACGGAGGCCACTTCTGTGTCTGTTTATCCCGCGGTGGCACTGAACTCTTGAACTCTTCCTGCATTTTCATTCCCCCCCAGCACAACTTTCTTTCCTTTATCATTATCATCATCAGCCCCACCTGTTTACTGCTGACTGGCCTTCCTTCTCTCATTGTCGGAGCCTCTTGTACTTGGCTCCCATATTTGATTAATTGTATCCCTAATCCCCAATCTCGAGTTTCCTGCTTTGGTCCCTGATCACACTCCAGTACTCACTTTCGGCCCCCTGACTTTGGTTTCAGTTCTTAGCCCTACTTTCCTTGACTTATCCATTCCCTTTCATTGGTTTTCCCTGTACCCATACATCTTAACCCTTCTCTTTCCTATTCTATCTGTATTTGTTCTTGTGTGTTATTGTCTTGTATGTATGTGTTTCTAGTTATAGTGAGGGTTTGTTTTGCTGGGTTTGGTGATTGTGTCACTTTTTTGGTTGTTTTCTTGTCATTAATAACTTATTTCATTTCACTATTGAAGTCTCGGTACACTATCAGTTCTTCCAGCTGCTAGGCAGCCAGCAACCTTACACTTCACGTTCAATAAAAGTATCTAGAATGATTGTTTGGAGAAAAAGTGTGATTTATTCATAGTTATTGTATTCATTTTAAGAGTTTTTTGTGTATAAAGCCATTCTAATACCTACTGCAGTAAGTGTTGGCAGTTGTGTGAAATAGAGTGGATTGCTTAAATGGCTTGGTTCCTGATCCCGTCTCTAACATTTATGTTTAAACAGAAATGTAGACATGTGGGTTATGTGGCATCTTAATACTTAGAGACTAATATAGGCCACTTTGGGATACTTTTTGCAATGCGTCTGCCCTTGGCCTTTTCTATAACCCTCAATGCATCATATATAGAGGAAAATCTTGAAAATGCTATCATTTATAAAAGCCAGGAATAATAATAATAAAAATTTAATTTTTTTAAAGAAAAATCAGCTACAATAGCATTAACCCTTTTTAAAATAATCTGCAGATTCAAGCCAAGGGTCCCGCGTTTCTTTGCCGAAAAATGGGTTTTTTAAATTGACCATAGCTGGAAACTATAATTCTTCCCAACCACCATATATATATTTTTTTTGTTGATCTGCCCCCTATTTCTTTAGATATCCAATCTAAAACTTCTTAGATTTCAGCTCTCAATCAATTGCCTTGCTATCATTAACTATTCTTCTGTGACAGTTTTACTGTACTGGAAGGGGACAGATGTTTTGACATTTGGAATGCTGTATGCTGTGTGCAGGCTTGACAGTTGGTTTATGAAAAAAAAAGTCAGGTCGGATGGAAGTGGGAGTGGTTAAAAAAGGAGGGGGGGATACTGCTCCTAAACAAAATGTGTGGATTGAAGGCATGCAGCAACATACGCAAATCAGAGTAAATGCTACATGTATTCATTATAGATTAGATGAGGCAAAGTTATTTTTTCAGTATAGTTTTTTAAACATTCTCTTTAAACATACTAGGTAATAAGCTACTGCTAAAATACATGTAGAAGCACAATGGAGAGAATTCCAACTACACTCAAGTTGAGTAATAGACAAAATTATAAAATTATTATGAATTTTAGAATGTTTTTATTACCAGAGTTGCTATACCTTTTTGAAAAAAGCCTTGGTCACTATGTTTATATAGTTCATATGCATCTGACCTGAGCCATAAAATAGCCATAATTTCACTTGGGGCTTATGTAGCACCAATTGGTACTACGTCTCTTCTATTTACACCAAATGTACACAGCATTAATCTATATTCTGAATTCGGCTCAATGCATCTCTCTTGATTCCGTGTTAATGATAAACAATTTAATCAAAAAGCTGAATACAGGAGGATTCCTTATCTCTGTAAATTGCTTCTGATTTTCTAATCTAAAGACTAATGTAAGAGGTGGTTGGGAAAGGGACACCAGGGGAGACTTGGATAGGGCACCAAAATGGCCAGAACTGGCCCTGATATGTTGGATCTAATGACACATTTGTGCACCACATATATTATTGCAACAAGAACAATGTGGCTCAACATGGCTGTTGAATACACAAGTCCAGAGTACAACAGAATGAATGTTAAGTCTCTATTTATATCCATTAATATTCTCAGCGCTATACAAAATAAATAATATATATATATATATATATATATATATATATATATATATATATATATATAATATATATATATAATATTGCCTTACAGCAGCATTGCAGAAGAGTTTATAAATAATGATTATACTTTCCTTCATATCGACTTACATTGCTTTCTAGGTTGTCATCCAGTCTTCCTCTTGGATGCAACTTAATTAAACTGCCAATTCTAAACCTCGTCAGCATGGCATTGCTCTGTGGAATCTACCAAGCACTATGACACCCAAAGCATTCAGGCAAAGAAATCAATGCAATATATACTTTACTCATTATGTTTTTATGCTGTTTACCTGAAATCATATGGCAACAGAAGTTATAAGCAAGTAGTTTGGTATGGACTGTATTCAATGCATAGTAGAAAATAATCCACATGTGTAATAACTGTAGTCTGTATTCTCACTCTTTGCATTAAAAAATCTGTATATGATGGGTGAGAGGCACAGAGTGAACATCTGCCTGTGATCCCCGGAGGGTTTGAAATAGACTAACTGTAATGTGAGCTCCCCTGATACCAGTTCCTGATTTTTGGGTTAAAACTATTTCACATTAATGTCAGATCAACACACTGACTCTAAACAAGGTTAACAATACCTTCTCTTCACTGGTTTAGAAATGCGATTATATTGGCACATGGTCAACGTGGAAGTTTTTATGTGAAGAAAAGTCCCAGAATCAAGTACCTACTTCCCCATCTAACATAATGTACAATAATATTAGGTAAAATAATGCAAACCAAAAGGCATTTTCTCATTTCAATGAAGGCAAAATTAAAATATACACATTTTGTAAATATTGAGATAATAGTAAGGTATAGTTTTCTGAAATCCTGTGACACATGAAGAAGAAAGTAACAAAAAGATATTGGCATTTATTTTAGCTCACACAGTGATATGTGTGAGGGTATTTACACAACATTCTTTCTTAAGGTATTGTCTTTAAACAGAAATAGTATCAGGGGCAGTGGCCACACTCACACATAGAGCTCTGTTGGAAAAGGTACAGTGGCAGCAATATCAGTTTAGAAAATGGTTGTTTCTTTGCATACCAAGAAGGGGCCTACTGATGGCCCCTGGCTGGATGTTCTTATGAAGTAAAATATTCCATCCCCTTGATTTCTTAATTGGGACTCTTATGTGAGTAGCAAGCATGAAAAAGGCTTGCAAAACAGCAGGTTGAAAATGGGAAATTTTCCAGTAATATTGCTGCTCAATTCACACATTAACTTTATCAGTAGAAGCTTCCATAATGTTTGCATTTATATGAGCTTTGTATGTCAGCCCCATTTATAGGATTATATTTAATTTTGTAAACAACGTACAGTAGGTAGTGCACACACAAACACAACATAATTTAACTATTTCAGGGGAACAAAGATAACACACATTAATGTATGATTCATAGTTTAAAGGGTATCTCCAGTGGTTAAAACAACTATTTGCTATTCACTTTTATTGAAGAACGTGAATTAAAGGCGTTTTGTCTTACCATCCATTCTTCAATAAAACGTTCAGGAGCTGGTAATGAAATTAAGCAACTTACTGGTCTCTCGCTCCTCCCCACGTCCTCTGCAATATGCATGTGCATAGAATACAGAATCCTTTGGGACCTGTCAGAGGATGCGGCAGGGAACAAGAGACCAGGAAGTTGCTTCACTTGACTCCTGGCTCCTGAACGTTCTTCAATAAGAGTGAATAGCAAAAAGTGGTTTTAACCACTGGAGATACCCTTAAATTTAATCTGTTAACCATTACTGAAAACTATATATCACTGTACAATTTATTTGTTGATCTGACCCCTATTTCTTTAGATATCCAATCGGAACTATCTTACATTTCAGCTGTCAATCAATTGCCTTATTATCATAACCTCTTGCTGTGTGCAGTTTTGCTGTATCTATAATGGGGACAGTATGTGTAAGTTGCATATGGGAAATTCCCTCTTCCAATGCTTCCTTATAGTGATTACTGAGTATAATTGCACTCAGAATGTCTGGTCAGAGGGAAGTGTTGGTTGATAGGGAGGAGATACTGATTACAAGCAAATTCATAATAGATTTTTTTGTTTTTATAATGTACCTGTCCCTCATTCCTTTTTTTAAATAGTAGATTACATATTTCCAAAAGGAAGAAACTGGGGATTAAACCTGTTGTATATTACCTTGGAAAATCTGCTTCGTTGTTGTGACTTTAAAGGCAACTGTGATCTGCAATTCTTCTAAACTGTAAGAATTATATAAAACTTCATCATATACCTTCAAAATAAAACTTAAATCACATCTCTAAATAAAATTTTGAGAAGTTATTGCTGGAGAAGTTCACAATATAACTTCCTGCTTGACACACTTCCTGTTTCTAGCCTATGACCAGCTTTTAGTCATGTGATCAGCCTCTGCCTGCATTAATAGGCTCCCCTTCTCAACTTCTTTTAACCAGGTACTTACTTCCTGATTTCCCCAGTTAAGTCTTTACTGAGCATGCTTCTCCCCTGGGACGAGGGGCAGACAGAGTCAGGTGATGTCTCTAAACCTACTGGAAGCGGGAAGTTTGAACATTTAACCCAATATCATTTCTCACAGACTGAAGCCAGTGATGTGATTGTTGCTCATTATAAAGGAAATACTGCGGCTTTCATTCAACCCTAACTTGTTTGGAGACCACAGTTGCCTTTAAAGGATAAGTATGCTGCACATGCTTGGAAGCAGGAGATTACCTTTTGTGTCTACTGAAGATGATGTAACCAGGGAATCTCAGAGGGGCAAAGCTGAACAGTCAACTAAACAGATTCAAGATGTCAGCAACTTGAAAGCAAGAAAGGTAGGCTCTGGAGGTATAGGGAAAAAAGGCAATAGTTTTTTAAATCTGCGGTTTCCAACTAAACTTAACATTGTTTTACAGCATACTTATCTTTCAGTTCATTTTGAGTAAGCTACATTTGCAATAAGTTTTATAATCTCTATTTACTTATATAGGTTTGCAACCCCAATCCAAAAGACACTCTGATACAGTATGTCATGATAGACACTTTCAGGAACAGCCTACTCATTTTTGTATGGTTTAAGCCATGATTGGCACTCAAGGAAGTGTTTTTTTGATTTGGTGGGAACTAGGAGAAACTACCCGTACCTCCTGTTATTACCTTGGAAGCCATCAGAGCTGTGGAGATCACTTGTGCATTTGTTTTTAGCACTCCCCACTTGTTTCTCTGCCTACCCTCCCCTTGAGTTTTGTATACCCATGTGTGTCTACATAGTAGATGGGTGTTCTGGCGGAGAGCTGGGAGTTTTTGGCTGGAGAAGTTGTTAGTCCATTTTTCCACAGATCTCTGCTATCTTCTAAGGTAATAAAAGGAGAAAAATTGGTCTCTCCTACCTATCAACTATTGTAGAGTGCAGGGCAGTGAATGGATAAACTAATTGTAAAGTATTGGGTTATATGTTCAGTGATAGATAATTAACTACATTATAATACACATAGATTGAATTAAATTAATTAATGGTAATAATGTGTGATTGGAAAGCAAAGTCATACATTTAGACAGCAACGACTACACTATTTCTGAAAATGATCTCACTGCATTGTTTTGTTTCCAAACCATTACTATTTTTCCAATTTAGTCAAGCATGATGGTGTTATTTTAGAGGGCTATTGACTATTTCAGCCACAGGTATATTTTAGTCTGATTTTATAGAAATATTTAAAGGAGAACTAAATTCAAATGTTCAACAAAGTGAGGTTGATTTTTTATCAATAAGGCACAAATATTTCCCCCATTGTTATTTCTGGTGTGAGTAAATCCAAGAATAAACATACTTTAGGCCTCCTGAACATCATAAACTGAGAGTCTAGACCCTAGTTTTACATTCACACCTCAAGCATGAGACGGTAATATTTACCTGAAAAAGATGAGTGTTAATTAAATACATGATGCTTGACAGATCTGGTGTTAATTAGCTACAGAAGGCTGCATTGTTAAATGCATATCGACTGTTTAATGAAGTATGTTCTTCCTGTCCTTGCATGGGTATCCCCCAGGTACTTCGATTACCCACAATCATAAAGACTACAACTGGGGGTGTAACTAATTGGTTTAAATTGGCTGAGGCCTGTTGGCTCTGGTTGTTTTTGAACCTCATTTAAGGCCTTTCCCTAGCGATTAGCTCTGAGCGATTTCCTGTTTTAAAGAGATTTTTCTGTTTTTAAGAAATAGACAGCGTTAAAAAACTAAAGCGTTTAAAACAAGAAAGCGTTTAAGAACAACACTATTTCTCTGCTGTGTCTCTGCTGTGTATGTCTGTTTAGTATGGACAGTTTTGTTGGGGCCGCGCATTTGGCATCCTGCCGCATGTATGGGATCTTGGAGCAGCCGCCCCAGGGGACCTATGTATGTGTCAGATGTGAGTGGGTTGCCCATTGGAATCTGAGGTACAGAGTCTAAGGGGTAAACTTGCACATTGCAGGACTGGCAAACCTGGGGGAAATGCAGGTACTGCAGGGCCAGTAAACTGGTGGGTGGAGATGGGGCAATAAGGTGGAGAAGGAAGATAGATTTGTAAGGTCACCAGGGGAAGTAGGGGACGGAAGGATAGGGGGGCTTCTTCCCAGCTGGTCGATCCCAACAGATTTGCCATTTTAGGTGAAGATGTGGAGGACGATGGCTCGGAAGCAGCATGTAGGGAGCGGGCCTTTCCCTTGAGCACCCAGGGGACGGCCATCTCCAATACAAGGGAGGAGAACTGGGGCTAGGAAGGATAGACAGGTGGTAGTGGTAGGGGATTCTATTATTAGAAGGGTAGATAGGTAATCTGTCGCCAGGACCCTGCATGCCGAACAGTGTGTTGTCTGCCTGTGCTAGGTTCGACATGTGGTGGATCGTGTAGACAGATTATTTGGGTGGGGCTGGGAGTGACCCGGCGGTCTTGGTTCACATTGGTGCCAATGACAAAGTTAGAGGTGGAGGTGAGGTCCTTAAAAATGATTTCCGAGAATTAGGGGCCAAGTTAAAAGCAAGGACCTCCAGGGTAGTGATTTCAGAAATACTACCGCAGCCACGTGCTACGCTAGGGAGGCAACGGGAGCTCAGGAGTATAAATGCGTGGCTAAGAGAGTGGTGTAAGGAGATGGGGTTTGGGTTTTTAGAGAACTGGGCTGACTTTTCTGTTGGCTACAGGCTCTTTAGTAGTGACGGATTGCACCTCAATGGTGATGGTGCAACTGTTTTGGGGGAGAAGATGGCTAGGGGGTTGGAGGAGATTTTAAACTAGGTATGGGGGGGGAGGGAAAGTTTAAATACACAGGGGTAGATAGAGAAGTTAGGGATCTGGGGGCTAGTAACACAACGGAGGGAGGAGAAGGAGGAGGGGGGAGCATAGAGGATAAGGAGGCATGTACGACCATGTATGGAAGTAAATCAATTGATAATCTAAAATGTATGTTTACAAATGCAAGGAGTCTGGCTGGAAAAACCGGCGAACTTGAAATAATAGCGTTAAAGGAAAGGTATGATGTAATTGGTATAGCAGAATCATGGCTTAATGATTCACACGACTGGACAGTAAATATTGAAGGGTACTCCTTATTTAGACATGACCGAGTTAATAAGAAAGGAGGAGGAGTATGTATGTATGTTAAACAGGAATTGAAGCCAAATTTAAAAGATGGAATAGATGGGGGAGCAAACGATGCGGCAGAAACATTATGGGTGGAACTGTGTACAGGAAGCAAGAAGGTGGGTAAATTAATTGTTGGAGTGTGTTATAAGCCGCCAAATGCCGGGGAAGAGGTGGAAATGAATCTCCATATGCAGTTGGCGAAGGCTGCTGGTATGGGGCATGTTCTGGTTATGGGGGATTTTAACTACCCTGAAATAGATTGGAGTAATGGAACTGCCAGCACCTCAAAAGGTATAAAGTTCTTAAATTTCCTATATGAGCATTTTCTTTCACAGATGGTAGAAGTTCCTACTAGAAAGAATGCGTTGTTGGATCTGGTGATATCTAATAACCCAGAGCTCATTTTGGAGATGAAGGTAATGGGAAGCTTAGGGAATAGTGACCATGATATAGTGTCATTTAATATAGGTTGCAGAAAACTAAAGTGCACTGGCTTAACAAAAACTTTTAACTTTAGGAAAGCTAATTTTATGCTTTTAAAGGAATCGCTCCTGCTCATAGACTGGGGGGAACTGTTTCTAGGTAAAGATACTGAGCAGATGTGGACCACTTTTAAAGGGATATTAAACTATAACATTTCCAAATCGGTACCTTTAGGAAACAAGTGTAAAAAAATTAGGTCCACTCCTGCATGGCTTAATGCTCAGGTAAAAAGGGAAATGGAAAAAAAGAAAAGGGCTTTTAAAATTTTGAAAGCAGAAGGCACAGAACAGGCTTACAGGGACTTCAAAAGTTGTAATAAAGAGTGCAAGAAAGCAATTAAACTAGCTAAAATAGAAAATGAAATACGGATTGCCGAACAAAGCAAGTCCAACCCCAAGATGTTTTTTAAGTATATAAATGGTAAAAAAATGAGGACTGAGAATGTGGGACCATTAAATAATGGAGCTGAGGTGGTTGTAGAGGATGCCGAAAAGGCTAATCTGCTAAACCGTTTTTTACATCGGTTTTTACTGTTGAGAATCCTTACAGTAGGGATTGTAACAATGTGCAGGGAGGAAATGAAGAGTTTTCACATTGGATAACAGAGGATATGGTACGGAATCAATTAGACAAAGTTAATATCAATAAAGCGCCAGGACCAGATGGATTGCATCCTAGGATTTTAAAAGAGCTTAGTTCAGTTCTAGCAAGACCACTGTGTCTCATCTTTTCAGATTCGCTTTTGTCTGGGGATGTGCCGCTGGATTGGAAAAAAGCCAATGTAATACCAATATTCAAAAAAGGTAGTCGTTCACAGCCTGGTAACTATAGACCTGTAAGCCTAACATCAGTGGTAGGGAAGGTGATGGAAACTTTGTTAAGGGATCATATCCTTGACTTTGTCTCCAGAGATCATCTTATTAGTAGTAGTCAGCATGGATTTATGAGAAATAGATCATGCCAGACAAATTTAATTGGTTTTTATGAAGAAGTGAGTAAGAAGTTAGATTCAGGCACAGCTGTGGATGTGGTATATTTGGATTTTGCAAAAGCCTTTGATACTGTGCCACATAGGAGACTAATGTATAAACTGAGGACTGTTGGCCTTGAAGAAAACATTTGTTCATGGATAGAGAACTGGTTATTGGACCGCAAACAGAGAGTGGTGGTTAATGGAGCTACATCTATGTGGGCTAAAGTTCTAAGCGGAGTTCCTCAGGGTTCTGTACTGGGGCCGCTTCTGTTTAATCTGTTTATAAATGACTTAGAAGGGGGCATTGAGAGCAAGGTCTCTGTGTTTGCTGATGACACTAAATTATGCAGAGCTTTGGAAACTTCCAATGATGTGCAAGTGCTGCAAGCAGACCTAGATAGATTATCAAAATGGGCAGCAGAATGGCAGATGAGATTCAATGTTGATAAATGTAAGGTGATGCATTTGGGATTTAATAATCCCTGTGCCACCTACACCATAAATAACTCTGTGTTAAGTGCATCTGAAATGGAAAAAGATTTGGGGGTTCTGGTAGATAACAGACTTAGCTGTAGCAAACAATGCCAGCTAGAGCTAGCAAGATATTGTCTTGTATAAAGAGGGGAATGGAATCAAGAGAGAAAAATATTATTCTCCCTCTTTACAAGGCACTGGTAAGGCCACATTTGGAATATGCGGTGCAGTTTTGGAATCCCATATACAAAAGGGACATCTTGGAAATTGAGGCAGTTCAGAGAAGGGCAACTAAATTAATAAGGGGAATGGAGGGGCTTGAATATGCAGGCAGATTAGACAAGTTAGGGCTGTTTACATTGGAGAAGCGGCGGTTGCGTGGGGACATGATAACCTTATACAAATATATTAATGGCCCATACAGTGAACTCTCTGGTGCATTGTTCACTAGTAGGTCATATCAGAGGACTCGTGGACATCCTTTAAGGTTGGAAGAAAAGAAGTTTCATCTTCAGGTTAGGAGAGGTTTCTTTACAGTGAGAACGGTGAAACTGCGGAACTGTCTTCCAGCGGAGGTGGTAATGGCAAGTTCATTGAATAACTTTAAAAAAGGCCTGGATAAGTTTCTAAAACTAAAAAATATTGAGAATTACTGGTATTAATGCATATAGATCTGGTTGATCCAGGGATACTTTCCGATTGCCGTTTGGAGTCAGGAAGGAATTTTTCCCCCTTTTTTTAGCTGGGGTTTTTTGCCTTCCTCTGGATCAACTGTTAGGTAGGGTTAAAAAAAAAAAAAAAAAAAAAAAAGATAGGTTGGACTTGATGGACGAATGTCTTTATTCAACCTTAATTACTATGTTAATTACTATGTTACTATGTTACTATGTAATATAATGTATAGATATATAATATAATGTAAAGGTATATAATAATATAATGTAAAGGTATATAATAATATAATGTATAGATATATAATAATATAATGTATAGATATATAATAATATAATGTATAGATATATAATAATATAATGTATAGATATATAATAATATAATGTAAAGGTACATAATATAATGTATAGACATATATAATGTAAAGGTATATAATAATAATATATTATGTATAGGTATATAATAATGATATATAATGTATAGGTATATAATAATGATATATAATGTATAGGTATATAATAATAATATATAATGTATAGCGAATACTAATAATATATAGGATAGTCTATATAATAATAATAGATAAGGTATAGGCCCTATATAATAATAATATATAATGTATAGGTATAAAATAAATAATGTATAGGTATATAATATAATGTTTAGGTATAAAAAATATATAATGTATAGGTATATAATAATTAATATATAATGTATAGGTATAAAATAATATATAATGTATAGGTATATAATAATATATAATGTATAAAAAAGTCCTAATTTAGATCCAAATGCTGCTATTGCATAGTACCCAGTAGGTGGCGCTGTGTTAAAAAAATCCTTCATCTGCATAGAAAGCTACAGGAGCTGCACTGCACCGTTACACTCAATCCACTTCTGTAGTCGGCTGCCAGCGAATCACCACTGTCACCTGCTCATTGGAGCTGCTAAATTGATAGGGTCTCCTCAGTTGCGAGACAAAAATGGTGCTATATTTACAGCTGCAAATGCCAGCTTGAAACTACAACATTCAGGTGACACTTAACTATTGGGTCAGACTGCCCTTTACTATATGGAGTCAGAAGCATTATAAATAATGGTAAGCTTAATTAAAAGTTTATTGAACCTTGGCACTACATAATAATAATATATAATGTAGAGTTATATAATAATAATATATAATGTATAGGTATATAATACTATAATGTATAGGTATATAATAATGTAATGTAGAGGTATATAATAATGTAATGTAGAGGTATATAATAATATATAATGGAGAGGTATATAATCATAATGAAATGTATTTGTATATAATAATAATGTAATGTATAGGTATATAATAATAATAATGTAATGTATAGGTATATAATAATAATAATGTAATGTATAGGTATATAATAATAATAATGTAATGTATAGGTATATAATAGTAATAATATAATGTATAGGTATATAATATTAATATAATGTATAGGTATATAATATTAATATAATGTATAGGTATATAATATTAATAGATGCTATAGGTATATAATATTGGACAATATAATGTATAGGCTATATTAATCTTAATATAATGTATAGCGTATATAATAGTTAATATAATGCTAAGTATATAATATTAGATAATGTATGGTATATTTTAATATAATATAATGTATAGGTATATACTATGAATCTATGCTATAGTAATATAATATTAATATAATGTATAGGCTAAGCACACGTGCATTAATATAATGTATAGGTATATAATATTAATATAATGTATAGGTATATAATATTAATATAATGTATAGGTATATAATATTAATATAATGTATAGGTATATAATAATATAACGTATAGGTATTTAATATTAATATAACGTATAGGGATATAATAATATAATGTATAGGGATAAAATAATAATATAATGTATAGAGATAATAATATATAACAATGTATAGGTATATAATAATATATACTATATAGGTATATAATAATATAATGTATAGGTATATCATAATATAATGTATTATAGGTATAACACACATGTTATAGCGTAAATAATATAATTTAATAGCGGATATTTAGGTAATAACAATATAAGGCTAAGAGGAATAAGAAACATAGGAATGTCATGTGACGGGATATATAAGTAATATAAATGCTAGAGTACGTGCCGGTCCTATATTGAATCTTAGGCGTCTTATAATTAATACTCATATAATGTAGGGATATAAGATAAATATAATGTACAGTTACAGTGACCCTGGCGTCCATATTGATCAGGGCCGTTATAGAATAATATATATGATGTAGCGGATTATAATAATTAATGTACAGTACAAGCTGCTGTACATATTGTATCTAGAGGTATAAAATAATATATAATGTAGGAGAACACACACACAATAATAATAATATATGTAGAGTACAGTACTGCGTGTCCTATTTAATATGCGGGTATTAACAATATATATGTCATGTAGCGATATAATTAATATACCGTAAGTACGTGTGGTCCCTATGTATCTAGGGTATAATAATAGGTATATGTAAGAGCGGATATACTAATATAATGTACAGTACAGAGCTGGTCCATATTGAATCTAGGGGTATATAATATATATATATAATGTAGGGATATAATAATAATATAATGTACAGTACAGTGTGCGTCCATATGAATTAGGGGTATATAATAATATATATAATGTAGGGATAGAATAATATAATGTAGAGTACAGTACTGGTCCAGATTTAATCTAGGGGTAATATAACAATATATATGAATGTAGAGATATAATAATATACCGTAATGTACAGTGCTGTCCATATCTGTATCTAGGGGTATGACACAAATATGTATATGGGTAATGTAGGGATCATCATAACTAACTATACATGTACAAGTAAAGCAGCTGTCCATATGAATCTAGGGGTTATTAATATATATATAGAATGTAGGCGAGATAATAATATTGATATAATGATACAGTCCACAGTAGTGGTCCAATTGAATCTAGGGGTACTAAATAATATATAATAAGGATAGGCGATATAATAATATAATGCTACAGCTACAGTGACTCCCCGTCCCTATGCTCTAGGAGAACGTGCGTATATCAATAATATAGATAATGTAGCGGAATAATAATATACTGTATGAGACCAGTACTGGTCCATATTTTAAAGCTAGGGGATATTATAAACAATATATATGTAATGTAGAGATATAAAATATACGTAATGGTACAGTGCCTTGCCCAGCCCAATAGTATCTAGGGCGCCTATATATAATAATCTTATATGTAATGTACAGGGACGCACGCTAACTAATATAAGTACAGCTACGTGCTCCGCGTCCATATTGATCTAAGGTATTAATAATATTATATATAATTGTAGGGAGATAATAATAATGAAATAATGTACAGTACGTGTCCACGAGCACCATATTGAATTAGGGGTATATAATAATATATATATGTGAGGGATATAAGAATACTATAATGCTACAGCTCCAGAATGCCCTGCGTCATATGAATCTAGGGGGTAGAAAATAGTAGTATATAATGTAGAAGGATATAATTAATAAGTAATATGTAAGTACAGTACAGTGTGGATCCATATTGAATCTTAGGGGTACGCTAAGAATATATTATCTGTAGGGATGATTAATAATACCACAAATAGATTCGAGTACGTGCTGGGGTCCATATTGATTAGGGCGTATATAATTAATATATATAATGTAGGGATATCATTATAAATAATGTACAGTACAGTGCTGGTCACTATTGAATCGAGGGCGTATATAAATATTATATAATGTAGGGATATAATAATAATATAATGTACAAGTACCAGTGCTAGGTGCATATTGAATCTAAGGGGTATATAAATATATATAAGGTAGCGGATATAATAATAAATAATGTAAAGTACAGTGCTGTCCATATGAAATCTAGGGGTATATATATATAATATAATGTAGGGATCTATATAATAATAAGATAATGTACAGTGAACCAGATGTGTCCATATTGAATACTAGCGGGTATATAATATAATATATAATGTAGGATATAATAATAATATAATTGTACAGGACAGTGCTGGTCCATATTGAAGTCTGGGAAAAACTGATATCATAATTATATATGTAGGAATGTAGGATATAATAATAATATCATGTACCAGCTACAGTGCTTCAGGTACATATGAATCTAGAGGGTATATAAATAAGATATATAGTATGTAGGGATATAATAATAATATAATGTACAGTACAGTGCCTGGGTCATATTGAATCTAGGGGTATAAATAATAGATATATATGTAGCGGATATAATAATAATATAATGGACTATACAGTGATGCGTCATATTGAATTATGGGGTATATAAATAATATCTTAATGTAGGACGATATAATAATAATAAATGTACAGTACAGTGCTGGTCATATATGAAATGCTTAGGGCGTATATAATAATATATATAATGTAGGGATATAATAATAAATATAATGTACAGTACAGTGCTGAGTCAATATGAATCTAGAGCGGTAATAAATAATTATATATAATGTAGAGTGATCATAATAATAATATAATGTACAGTTACAGATGCTGTCCATATTGAATTAGGGGTATTATAATATATATAATTGTAGGGATATAATAATAATATAATGATTACAGTACAGTACAGGTCCATTATTGAATCTAGGGGATATAATAATATATAATGTAGGGAATATAATAAGAATATAATGTCCAGATACAGTGACTGCGTCCATATTGAATATAGCGGGTATATAATATAATATATAATGTAGGGAATATAATAATTAAGTATAATGTACAAAGTGATGTCCATATGAATTAGGGGTTTATATAATACTATATATAATGTAGGGAATATAATAATATGATATAATGTACAGTACGTGTGGTCCTATTGATCTAGGGGTATAAAATATATATATAAGTGGGAATAATAATACTCTAATGTAGAGTACCGTACACGGTCCATATTGAATCTAGGGGCTATATAATAACTAACTAATGTAGAAGGATATAATAATAGAATATAATTGTAGAGTACAGTACAGTCCATAGTGAACGACGGGTATGTAATAAGTAGATAATGTAGGAGGAATTTATAATACCATAATGACAAGAATACAGTGCTGGTCCAGTATTGAATTAGGGGTATATAATAGTATATATAATGTAGGGAATAAATAGATAATATAATGTACAGTACAGTGCTGGTCCATATTGAATCTAGGGGTATATAATAATATATATAATGTAGGGATATAATAATAATATAATGCTCCAGCAGTGCTGGATCCATATTTAATATAGGCAGAGTATCTAATAATATATATAATTGTAGGGATATAAAATAATATAATGCACAAGTACAGTGCCTGGTCCATATTGAATCTAGGTTCGGTATATAATAATATATAATGTAGGGGATATAAGTGGAAAATAAATGCTACCAGTACACCAGTGCTGGTCCATATTGTATCTAGGGGTATATAATAATATATAATGTAGGGATATAATAATAATATAAGTCAGCCTACAGTGACTGAGGTTCCATATTGAATCTAGGGGTAGATAATATATATAATGTGAAGCGGAGTATATACTATAATGTACAGCACACGTGACTGTCCATATGAATCTAGGGGGTATATAATATATAGAATGTAGGGATATAATAATAATATAATGATACATACAGTGTGAGGGTCCATATTGAATGCGTAGGGGTATAAATATATATATAATGAGGGATAAATAATATAATGATACACGAAGTACAAGGTGCTGATCATATTCCTAATGCTAGGGGTATATAAATTATAATGTTAGGGGATTAATAATATAATGTACAGTACAGGTCCATATTGAATCTAGGTAATCATAGATATAATGAGGGATATAATAATCTAATGCTACAGAACAGTCAGCCGTCAGACACTATTGTATCTAGGAGGTATATAATAATTATATAAGTAGGCGTAAATAATATAATGCGCTACTACAAGTGCTGCGTCCATATTTAATCTGAGGTGGTATATAATTGATATATAATGTAGGGGTATAATAATATCATGCTACGCTAAAGGTGTCCATATTGAATCTAGGGAGGGAGGAATATAATATCTATAATGTAGGGATATGAAATAAATGTACAGTACAGTGCGGTTATGTCCATAGTGAAGTCTAGGGGTTATAAACAGGGAATATATATATAATGTAGGGATTAATAATAATATAATGTACAGTACAGGATCCATATTGAATCTAGGGACTATATAATATATATATAATGTAGGGATATAATAATAATATAATGTACAGTACAGTGCTGGTCCCATAGTGAATCAGGCAGGTATATAATATATAATTGTTAGGGAATAATAAATCACGACATGCTCACCAGTGACACGTGCCTGGTCCATATTGAATCTAGGGGTATATAATAATATATATAATGTAGGGAACCTATTAATAAATAATTGTCAGTACAGAGGCCATATTGAATCTAGGAGGTTATGTATATTAATGTAATTAATCTATTTAATGTAGGAGGTATAAATAAATACGATAATGTACCGTACCGTGTGCGTCCATATTGAATCTAGGGTATATAAATATATAATGTAGGGATTATAATAATAATATAATGGTAATGAGTACGAGCCTGCTGGTCCAGATTGAATCTAGGGTTATATAATAATATATATAATGTCAGCGGATATCATAATAATATTATATGTACAGTACAGTACAGGTCCATATTGATATCATAGGGTATATAATATGACATATAAGGTAGGCGATATAATAATAATATAATGTACAGTACAGGTCCATAGTGAATCTAGGACGATTAATAATATATATAATGTAGGCGATCCGTATAATAATAATATAATGTACAGTAAAGGTCCATATTGAATCTGGGGTATATAATATATATAATGTAGGAATAATAATAAGATAATGTACAGTACAGCGGTCCATTTGAATCTAGGGGTATATAATAATTAATATAATGTAACGGAGTACCCTATAATGTAATAATAATGTAAGTGATGCACTAGTCCATATTGAATCTAGGGGCGTACTATAATAAATATATATAAGTGAGCGGATATAATAATAGATATAATGTAGAGTACAGCTACAGGTCCATATTGAATTCAAGGGAGCTATATCAATATAATATATAAGGTAGGGATATAATAATAATATATGTACAGTACAGGTCCATATTGAACTAGGGCGTAATACATATATATAGATATGTAGGATATAATAATAATATAATGTACGTACAGTAACAGGTCCATATGAATCTAAGGGTGTATATAATAATATATATAATGTACGGGATATAATAATAATATAATGTGACAGTGCTGGTCAATATTGAATCTAGGGGAGTTAGATAATAAGATAGATATAATGTAGGGAAATATAAAAATATAATGTACAGTACAGTGCTGCGTCCATGAATCTAGGAGAGTATATAAATTATATATACAATGTACAGAGGATATAAATAATATATAATGTACAGTGCTAGGTCCATATTGAATCTAGGGAAGTAGGTATAAATATATATATATTAAGGTAGCGGATAAAAATAATTAATGACTACAGTACAGAACCCTGGTCCATTATTGAATCAGGGGGTCATATAAATTATATATAAGTAGTGATATAATAATTAATATATGTACAGTTACGACGGTCAATATTGATTCTAGGGACGTATATAATATATATATATAATGTAGGGATAATAATAATATAATTGTACAGTAAAGTACAGGGCCATATGAAATCTAGGGGTATTTATAATAATATAAATAATGTAGGGAATAATAATTAACTAATGTACAGTTACAGTGCTGGTCCATATTGAATCTAGGGGTATATAATATATATAATGTAGGGATATAATAATAATATAATGTACAGTACAGTACAGGTCCATATTGAATCTAGGGGTATATAATAATATATATAATGTAGGGATATAATAATAATATAATGTACAGTACAGTGCTGGTCCATATTGAATCTAGGGGTATAATATATATATAAACCGGTTAGCGGATATATAATAATAATATAATGTACAGCCTACAAGTACAGGTCCATATTGAAATCTAGGGTATATAATACATATATATAAATGTAGAAGTAGGGATATAATAATATACTAATGTCCGCTACAGTGCTGGTCCAATTGAACTAGGGGTATATAGATAATATAATAATGTAGGGAACTATATAATAATATAATGTTACAGTACAGTGTGCGCCATATTGATCTAGGGGTATATAAATATATATTATATAATGTAGGGATATAAATATATATAATGTACAGTACAGTGCTGGGTTTTCCCCCCCCCCCCCCACCTATTGAATCTACGACGGGTATATAATAATCTATACACAAGGTAGCGAAGAGGAATGTAGGGAATAATAATAAATAATGTAACCAGTACAGTGCTGGTCCATATGATCTAGGGGATATAATATATATATTTATAATGTAGGGAATAATAATAATATAATGCTACAGTAGTACAGTGGCTGGTCTCCATATTGAATTAGGGGTTTATATAATATTATATATAATGTGTAGGAGAATTATAAAATAATATAATGCCTACCGTACAGTGTGCGTCCATATTGAATCTAGGGGGTATATAATAATAGAGGAAGGCGAGTGGAAGAAGAAGAAGGAGAAGGGAAGGACAAGGAAAGGGAGGAGGAAAGAGGGAAGAGAGGGTGGGAGAAAAACGAGGAGAAGAAGAGAGGAGAGAGAAGGGGATGGCGTGGAAGGGGGTGAAATGAAGGGGGTATGCAAGGGCACGCAACAACCCGGCCGAGGGTCGGCCTCGGACCGGGTATCCACACGGTACCCTTCTGCCGGAGGCTTGGGTAGGGGTATATAATATATATAATGTAGGGATATAAATAATATAATGTACAGACAGTGCTTCGTCATATTGAATCTAGGGGTATATAATATATATAATGTAGGGATATAATAATAATATAATGTACAGTGCTGGTCCATATTGAATCTAGGGGTATATAATATATATAATGTAGGGATATAATAATATAATGTACAGTACAGTGCTGTCCATATTAAATCCCTGTCCGGTCAGTCCCGGTGGGTGAAGGTCGGTCTGGCGGTTCCGGTTCTTACCAACATGAGCCATATCCGGTGGGGGTCCCGGAAGGCCCCGGGAGTTCAGTCTCCTCACGATTCCGTTTCCTTAGTCGCGCCAAATAACAACAGATAAAAGTCCTGGACATCCGTGTCTGCGTGATGACGTCAAAACAACGGGACGTTTGGGCGTAATATGGGCGGAGACACGGGACCTGAATTAGCCCCGCCCCCACCGCAGTCAGACCCCTCCCTAAGGAAATAGCAGGTGGGCGTGGCCTCCTCTCGCATCAGGACCAGAATCTCAGAGAGGGAGGGAAACATGGCGGAGATCAGCAGCATCAGCCGCTCCTTTGGTTAGTACAGTGGGCCCAGGGAGGGGAGGGAGGGAATAGGAATAGCACGGGGGAATAAGGGGTAACTGGGTGGGGGTAATTGGCGAGTGTAGAGAGACACTGGGGTAACTGGGTAGGGGTAATTGGGGAGTGTAGAGAGACACTGGGGTAAC